>JABASM010001154.1:0-16035 GCA_019776545.1 Brachystomella parvula | reverse complement strand
CTGCTCATTGGGATTAAAGCATGGCGGACACAGAACCGGAGGAACGGAGTAACGGAGGAACGGAGTAACGGAGGAACGGAGGGCGCACCCTCCTCTCTATGATCCTTACACCCTCTCCGCTAAAGCTTGAGGGTAAAAAAGTGTATAGAAAATGGTGCAGTGTTGTTAGTGAGGCAAAAAGTAGAGACCCCAGGGGAATTCCTACAACTAGTACTGGTACATGGGTTCTCACTTGACTACTGGAGAGACTCTATCTCATACTCTTGCCTCAACCCGTACAACAACGTACCATGAGAAACCATGGTCAGAGGTGCTATGGTTCAGGTGCATGGTATTTTTCTTAAAATACCATGTCATTTTTACCATGGGAGAAAAAATATGATTACCATGGTTTTCAGAGAGAAAGTTTACCGTGCTCCAAAACGTATGGTTCACTTTGAGATAAAAACCATAGTACTCGTTTCTTCCAAAAAAGCTGATAATTAATCATTAAATTTATTTTGAACTGAAGTGAAAGTCATGAAATCAATGAATTAGTAATAATGTAGTAGTAGTAGATTCTATTCACTGCGGCGGAGCAGCAGCGTTCCTTTTCAGGGTCTTTCTTGCGTTAGGGCAAATATTCGAAATCTTCCTTTTGAATTCGCTCATTTTAAATGGATTGTCGCCAATTCCACATTGGTTGATTGTAAAAACTAAAGAAAAAAGAAAAATATGTAATTTATTGTACAAAATTATTCAACAATTTCTAAACGCACCTTTTAAGGCTGACCACTTTTGTGGGTCCAGCTTTGGTCTGGCACCATTAAAAGGAGAAGTCAGCGTCTTAGCTCCTGTCGGTGAAGCAGCGGCTAGATCATCCAAAGTAAATGCTCCAGTGAACTTGTTTAGATTACTCAAATACAAAGAAGGTTGAAGCTTGTAGGATGTAAGGTCATCTTTTTGACTTTTAGTGATAACAAGCCCACCTCCGATTTCTATAATTCTCCCATCCGGTTGTACTAACTCTCTGTTTTGACCTAGCAAAAATAGGAAAAAAAATTTACCATAAATTATCAAAAGAAATTACGAAGAACCGTTTTACCTTTACGTTGTAACTTCTTTTTCTTGTTTCGCTCTTTTTGTACCAGAAGCGCTGTAAGTCTCAGCTCTTCTTCTAGTTGAGCAATCCGAATATCCTTAGCTGACTCAGAAGCGGAACGACGTGCCAGCATTTCTACTGAGCCATCACCAACTTCTTCCTGTATATTCGGAATAAAAATGAAAATTAAAATCAAATTCCCCGACTTCGCTATGAGAAGTACCTCAACTTCCGCCTCAGCACTGCGACGCTTTCTTGTATGAACAGCTCTAGGTGACCCCAGGTTCTGTGATAAACTACTAGGCACACCCTGAAAAACAGTTTCACAAATCGTTTAGAATTTTTATTTGACATGCAAAGTTATTTGTGTTAAAGTACTTACCACACCTTGTTCACCTCTGCCATTTGGAAAACTTTGCTTACTGCTAAGTGCTGCTGTTTTTGATCTCCAGAAGTTCAATTGCAAATCCATTTCCTCCTTTGTACCTGTAATATAACAATTGAACTCCTAATTTTGCTATTAAGAAAATCAATGCAAGGCATTAATTTACCAACGGCTCGTACTACTGATTCAAGTAGACTTCCTTTCCAGTTCGTCTGAAAATCCGATCCTACCATTTCCATTTCATTTGGATACAGATCCTTGTCGTAGTGAATCTTTGACAGTCGTAATCTTGTGTACTTCTTATCAGCTTTCCATTGAACAACAGCGTGCGTGAATTGAGGTGGATCATCATTGGTCGTATCTTCCATGGAACGATCCATCGCCTCTCGTTCCAAATCAGCTTCCATTTCTGACATCTCCTCTTTAGAACCTGAAAAAGAAGACATCAATTTTTATGTGATTATTAACTCAAATCAAGAAACATAAATTCATTTCCATACCAACTCCTTTTAAAATTCCATTGTAAGTTCCTTGCAAATCTTGAATGGTAACAATCATTCCAATCAGATCTTCAATGCTTTGTGTATCAGCATCGTAAAGAACTTTTTTGGCTTCACATGATAAGTATCGGTTTTCTTCCTCAAAATTAATTAGCACAAATTTCTTAGATGATTGTCTTCGTTTCCTTTCGTTCATTTTAGTTAAAATAAGCAAATTAACTTCAATTACTTAAAAGCAGGAAATTATAGAGAAGAAAGACTAGGACAAGAGGAAGTGAGGAGCCGCCGGTTTCAACCCGCTCAAAAAAGAAGCGTCCTTTTCCTTTTTCTGAAAACCTCTTTTTCGGATACCCTACGGGCCTCCCATAGAATGGGCAGAATACACAGGGCCGTTCAGCATCCCATCTTTTCTTACTTATTTACACAACAATAGTAGTGACTCCTTTTGCTCTTGCTTCGGACCTGCAAGGGCCGAATGAAAAAAGAAGCCAGGGGTGAAGGGTGGAGAGGGGTATCGTCATTTAGAAACTGTTTGAAAGTAGTTCCTTTCCCTTCCCTCGCCATTTATTTTTTTCAGCTCCAAGTAAAAAAAACGGAAATCGGTGTTAAACTGTTAATTTATCTTTACGATTACGAAGGAATACAATTAAATGTCTGGAGTACGGAGTTCCTCAAGACGAATCCGAGACAGAAGGAGATACATGAAAAAGAAGGTAAAATAATTAACACGGTATAAAATCAAGCGCTACTGTTTTAGTAATGCCAACTAATTGCTTTTAGAAACTTGAAGCAGTCGACGATTCGGAAACAAGTTCTGATGAAAGTGGTGACTTCAATTTTGATACATCTTCCTTAATAGGCAAAAACATAATGAAATGAAATTCTAAATCAATGCCATTTTTTTTTTCAATTTTTTAACTTTTTTTATTTAACTTATAATTGCAGGTGGTAATGACGACTCTGAAATAGACTGGGAGTTATCTAGCATTTCTGAAAATGAGGAGGACCGTCTTCTTTTAAGCAGCAGCAATTCATCTTCAGAGGAATCTTCTGATGAAGATATTCAATTAAATCATGTAAAACTTATATTATTCTACTTTAAACTAAGCAAACGAGCAACTTTTTATTTTAAGGTGGACACTCTATATCCTGGATGCCTGCTTACGCTGGAAGACAGCCTTTCCCTTGTTTCAATTACGTCAAGCCGATTCAACCTCTCGAAGCAAGGTGTATCAGCGCTGCTTAGTATCATTCAGCTCCATCTTCCTACAGAAGCGGCCTATCCAAAAAGCTATTACCAGTTTCAGAAGCAACTTCAGGTTAATCAGGATTGGTTCAAAAAGGTTTTCTTTTGCTCTACTTGTTCTACATGTCTGGATGATAGAATGAAGTGTAGGAAATGTTCTGTTACATATAACGGAAAACTTTTGACTAGGCTTCATAACTATTTCTTAGTTTTTGACATTAGGAAGCAACTGGAAAGCGTACTAGATGATACCAGGGTTCGGAAAACGCTAAGTTCACTTTTCTCAAAAAGGCAGGTAGAATTTTCCACTTCTCATTTTCGCAAAGGACAGAAGTATAGTGAAATTGTTAAGGACGTATTTGATCTAACTTGTACATTTAACTCAGACGGAGCATCTGTCTTCAATGGTTCAAATGGATCGATATGGCCCTTTTTGATAAGTGTTAACGAAATTCCGTACAGGCTAAGAAAGGAGCATGTCGTTATAGGTGGTTTATGGTTCAGCCGTTCAAAGCCCAACATGCAAATGTTTCTTCAGCCAATTGTAGACCAGATTAATCAATTGAGGGGAGAGTCAGTGAGTTGGGTAACTGAGGATGGTAAAAATATCCAAAGTCGTGTTTCACTTTGTGTTGTGTGTTGCTGATTCTCCAGCCCGTTGTCAGATGCAGGGTCTTACTCAATTTAATGGAAAGTGTGGATGTGCTTGGTGCGATCACCCAGGAAAACGGGTTGCAAAAGGAGCAGGATACTCTCGGGTGTATCCTGTACAGGGATTTTCTCCAAAAATTAGGTCAGATTTAGAAATGAGAAGTGATATTTTGAATGAAAATTGGAGGAAGGGGTTAAAGTTTGGTACTCCGTTAGCTAGTTTAGATCAGTTTTGTATTTCCTCAGGATTCAGTGTGGATTACATGCACTGTGTGTTGCTTGGTGTAGTGCCACAGCTAACAAATACATGGTTCGACTCTCGCTTAAAGTCGTACAATATTTCCACTGATTTACCGGATGTCAACAAACGATTTAGTCTAGTTAAAGTTCCAAGGGAAACAGGCAGGACACCTAGATCTCTTCCGTCTCATCCAATTAGAATGAAAGCGTCAGAATGGCGAACCTGGTTATTCGTAGCTCCGCTGATTTTAGATGGCTATTTGGAGCCAAACCGTCTTCGTCATTTTACATTACTAGCAGTTTCCATTCACGCATTATTATCTGAAAAATTAACACAGGATATTTTGCAGGAAGCTGAGAATACTCTGGTAGATTTCGTGACTCAGGTCAAGGAAATATATGGTGAAGAATGCTGTACTTACAACGCTCATCTCCTAACCCATATTCCACGTTGCGTGTATAACTGGGGTCCATTATTTGAAAGCTCAGCTTTTCTGTTCGAATCTTTTAATGGGAAGCTTGTAAGTTATATTCATAGCTCCAATGGAGTTCTTCAGCAAGTAGGTTCTCACCATTTAGCCAGCATCAATTCTACTAATATATCTCTGAATGAAAGCGAAGTTGTCATCAACTTTCTTGAAAAGATTAGGCGACCTCAATGCGGTGAAAATTCACGCTATGGATTAGTCAAACGAAAACCTGTAGAACCCAAAAAAGTAAAAGTGATTGAGCAGATTAGATTTTTTTGTAGTAATATACGGTCCTTATACCATAGCAAGAAAGCCTTTGTTCACTATCACTTGTATTCATCCACGGAATGTGACACAAAGAAGAGGGTTAATAGCATTGCAAAATTTGGAGACAAAATAGGAATAATAGAGGGGTTTTATGAAGTTGAATGTAACTGCGACGAAGGTTGCAGTTGTAGTTCGCTCTTTGTTTTAGCTAAGACATTTCCTGTCCAGCGACTTCAAAATATACCTTACGCGTTTTCCAATAAGCCACATAATCAAGTAACATTAGAAATAATTCCGTTTCATAATATGGAACCTAGCAAGTATTTTTTTGTAAAAATAGATAATGCTGATTATTATATAGAACTGCCAAACTTAATTGAAGGAGATTAGAAGTCTCTAGTTTAAGGGCCATTTGATTGTGAATTTTAAAATACCTAACTTTTTATGCATGCAAAATTTTGTATTGACGCTTTTTATAAGTTGACATGAGCAGCAAGAACAATTAATGAATAAATAAATATTTGAGCTTAACTGTTGATTTCGATGGTATCTTAGGTCAATAGGTCTTAGGTCATGGCCAATAGCGCATATGGTAAAAGTTGTCATGTAACCATGCACGAATCAGGACATGGTAATTTTCCTTTCTGAACCAAACCTCAACTCAACTGTTTGTCCCTGCCATGGTTTTATTAACCCCTAAACCATACTTGGCTCTCTGACCATGGTTTTATTGACCCCTAAACCATATCTGGCTCTCTGACCATGGTTTTATTTACTCCTAAACCATACTTCGCTCTCTGACCATGGTAAACCATGTAAATATAACGTGCGGGGACTCTTAACTAATTTCTAACTATAGTCGGTTCCATTTAGCTGAGTTATTTCTATTTACTAGTGAAGAACTGACAGTAATGGAAAAAATATCGGAATATCATTACATGTAAATATACATGCATAGTAAAGATGACTCGAGGAAGGGCTTTTTAGTTTTAACGAATATGGGCTTGAATAACAATTAATCGAAATCTGAGTGAGAGGAAGTGATGAAGCTTTGAGAAAAAAACAATGAGAAAATACTGATGGATTCTTTAAGTTTTTGACATTGCCGTCTTTATCCATCCAGTCACAGTCTCAATCCCTTTGGAAACTTCTTCTCCAGTGCTGTCATTGTTATGAATAACAAGGTCCCAGTCCGTGATGTGATCCAGGTTACATTCCGAGGCTGTGTCGTCAACCCCTTCTTGAAACGACCATCCTCTAGATTTTCGTACATCCTCATCCGCCGTCACTCTTATTCTCTTGAGCCTGTCAGCGTAGTGTTTCCGAAACCAATCGTAATCCCCTAGGTGCCTAATGTCGACGCAGATCCAAATCGGTTTCCCAGCAGCTAAAATAGAAAAAAGTAATTTAGGTCATGCTCATTAGCTGGACAGGCTGATGAATTATAAGATCTACCATCGGCCATCCTGATAGCTTCTTTAGGAAAATAGCCAGGATTCTCTGCGCGGTGCTTCATACTCCATTGGACCATTCCAAGACGGTGATCTTCTTTGTAAGAACTGGAGTCTAGGAGTTTGCTATAATCTAAACTATGTTTCTCTGACCAAAAATGTTTAATAGGTGCTGAGATTCGCATTATTGCTGCCTGGATATTGAGCTCATCCAATCTACATACAAAATAAGTTGACAGGTGAGACCTGGCTTGGTGCCTGAGGTAATAGAAAATTAAAAGATAGTAGGGACTCTTACGATTGTAAGCTTTTTTAAAAAAGCATAAGGATTTGGCTCATGGCGGTCCATAGACTCTTATGGACCGCCAAGAGCCAAATTCATAAGCCAATTTAAAAAAGCTTACAATCGTAAGGTCCCTATAGTAGCATTTTTCTCTTTTTTTTACCTTTTTTGTAGCAAATCCATAAAATAGTCTTTTCCGCATTTTCTTTTTCCACTGATTAGAATCAAAAGGTCGGGCAAGGCTTCCGGTGGGTCATAGGTTGCCGCCATATCAATGATTCCAAAATTTTGGTGGAGAGACTGTAGACGTACTAGACCCAGTACCAGAAACACGTTTGATATGAAGGAAAGACACGGAGGAACTGGTTCCGAAAAATAAGTTCTGAGGGAATCACGGAGAAATGACGCTATATCCCTTTGCGTAATCACAACAATGGATTTAAGAAATCTGGGAAAAGTTTTTACTGATATTTTTATAATGGTATTTCCCACAAGGAAGGGAATAAAATCTTCACGTCACATGTGCCCTGCTAGTCAAACTTTATTAGTATTACAAACAAGTCCCGTAGAAGCCTTCTTGTTTTATTATGCTCGAGCTATTGTTCTTTTTTGCCCATAGAGCTACAGACAAGAACGCCGCCTCTGATGATAACCTTCTGGGGAATCAGGAAAAAATTATATTTACAGAAGTGACGGTAAACGAACTAATAACTAGAAAACGTTTAATTGGTTTCAATCAAATTGAAGCTGGGGAACTATCCCATGCTCCAAATTTTTGGATTACATTTTCCTTCACTGTGGGTGGGATGGTGGAAATTACATCCAGTACGTCTTCCGTGTGAATTGTTAGCTGGCCTAATGGCCATAAAAATATTTAATACACTTAGCTGGATAAAAATTTGTAACCAGCTTACGAATTCTCTGTTGCTGGCCATAGTGCTGACGAAACTTTCTAACAACGGTTTCCTTCACGATTTGGTGTAAATCTGATCCTGAGTAGCCATCAGTTTGCTGGAATTCACAATTAGTTATTTTGCAGTTAGAGGTACCGTAAGATTTGCTGCGATTAAATAGCATACATGGGTTAAATGCTCATAGTCGAGGTCAAAATGGAGAGCGTTTTTCCCTTGGCTGGTTTTGTGGACGCTTTGGGCTGTCCGTTCAAAATTCAGCCTCAGTATTCCTAACCTTTCACTCCAGTCTGGCAAAGGAACGTAGATTCGCTTTTCTAAGCGACGAAGAATTGCTGGATCCAATTCCCTGTGGAAAGTTCTACTCAAAAACATTTCGCATAGGGAGGCCGAGATAAAAATTACCAAGGAAGGTTCGTTGCAGCTAATATGAAGACAGGGTGTTCTAGATTTGTTGAAGACAAAATTCCATCCATTTGCTGAAGGATTTCACTCTTAAGTCTTCGTGAAGCGTCACTTTCACCTCCCGTGTCTCGAACAGACCCAAGAGCATCGAACTCATCGAAGAAAATCGTGGAAGGAGCGTGAAATCTTGCCAACTCAAAAAGTGTCTACAGGATTTAGAAAACCAAAACTTATTAAGGATTTTATTTCTTTAAGCTTACAATTTTATCAGATTTTTATGTTAGCAGTTAAACCTTACCTTCACAATTTTCTCAGAGTCGCCTCGCCATTTGCTCACTATCGAAGATGAGGAAATATTGAAGAACGTGGTCCCGCACTCCGTGGCAACTGCTTTAGCCAGCAACGTCTTTCCTGGAAGAATTCAAGATTCCAAAATTTTGATGCAAAACCATTATACTACTACGATTTCTGTCTACGAACCTACTCCAGGAGGCCCATGCAGCAGCAATCCCTTCCAAGGCGCAAGACCATGTCCGAAAAACGCTAAGAAGTCCTTTGTATACATTAACGCTTCCTTCAGAATGATTTTCGCATTTTCTAGACCAATCACATCCTCCCATTTTGTATTGAGACCTTTCATGATGACTTCCTTTAAGTCAACACGTTTCCAAGAACAGGGGTTTTACTGTTGTGCTTGAAATTTCTTCTCATTTATAGAAATTGTATTTTAGTACCTTTTGAATCATGTCGGCAAACATGCGCATGTCATCAGTAGCAAAATCTAGACTTGAAATGGGCTTGAGCAACTTGAAATCCCCATCGTCGCTTATTGGTTCACTGAGCTGCTTGGTAGAGGAGCTGAATCCAGTAAGATTCAGACTTTGCTCCATCGCTTGCTTTACTGCTGCAAGTTTCGATCCCACCCCTACTGACGCACCAAATCCCTCGGTTTCGACGTACTTTTGCTTTCCACTTCCTGCAGCGGTTCTCTGAGCGCCTATGGCCCTCCGCTCACGAGCTAAAGAAGCCCCACTACGTCCAGCATAAGGATTTGCCTTCATTTTTTCTAATAAGGCGTCCGTGGGTGTGAGTGGACCGGTTTTTCTAGAAGAAAATAATAATTAAAAAAAAATTATAATAAAAATTTATGAATAGCTACTTACTTAAAATATTGGGGATATCGCTGATAGCGAAGGTGGTAGTAAGATTCAAATTCAACAAAAATTGAACGGAGATCAATGTTGTCACAGATTGAAAAATCTTCTAAATCCATAGAACATTCTTTCGATAAGGAGGCTGCAGTATCGAAATACCTAGTGGAATCACCTGAAAATGAGCATACGACCGCCAAAAGCTTGATTGGTATTCAAAAATCAGCAAAAATATACCCTTTATCGACAAGGAGTTGAAATGCAAAAACGAGCATAGCTTTCTCTCGATGAGCAATTCGCTTCTCCTCCTTTTAAAAATGAACAGTTAGGATGCTGGGTAATCCGGGATTAGGCCTTTAGAATACTTACGCTGTCCTTGATCAAAGAACTTGTTTTCAGGCTCTGGTAAGACATTGTGGATGTAGCTAAACTTGACATTTTGTTGTAGGTCGAAACTCCTTGCGAATGGAGGCCTTTATTCCACCCCACCCTCTCTGCTTCCTCTACTTTCAAGAAGAATCGTGGGAATCGAACCGCAGCTCAGGTAAGTTATTGATCCAACAAACTGATACTATAGTAACTTCTGCTTTCAAGGATCCATCATCTAGGGTACCCCGTCGCCTCCTACACGCTTGGCCCTCGGAATGTATTTATTCCGAATGCTGTTCTTCAAATCTGACGGACACCTCCCATTGAAGGCTGGAAAAACCTGGTGAAAATACTACCTGTGGAGCAGCATTAGCGCTAATGTTGACACCTAGAATGCCGCAAAAAGAATTTGCTCCACAATACAGGAATTTTGAGTCAAATGATAGAGAAGTTATTAATAATTTAAGTCAACTTTTTGATATTCTAACTAGTGTAACAAAGCACATGACTTCTACATATAGGTAGTCATTAAAAGATGTCTCACCAATAATTTAATTTGAAACTAGAGCTAGAGCGTATTGAAGAAACGAAAAAAAAGTCTGATTTGAGATAATGAAAATGAGCTAAACTTATATTGTAAACTCCACAAAAAAAATTATCTATTCAAAATTATTGAGCAGCATCAATGAGGAACCCGGTTTCAGAAGTAGTGGATACAGCTTCAATACTGAGAGGCGACGCTAAATATAATGATCTTATGCGGAAACGGATAGGTCGCGTTGTTGTCGTGTCGTGAGCGAGGACGCCATTTTATATCTTAATTCCTGACGTTAACTTTCCAGTTCAAGAAATTGCTGGGGGAATTTAATTTTTCACGGAAACTATAGAATGCCAAAAAAAATCAAATTAAAAACAAAACGCGAACACGTAAAGCTTACAGCCAGATTTTTTTCAAACCGACATTTCGACGACAAAAATTTTGAAAAATATAGGATCTGGAAAACGTTGAAATTCTAAAGTAGTATTTTGAATTTGAAAATAATTTTTTGTTAAAGAATTTTAAAAATCTTTGAACATGTGAAAGAAATTCGGAAAATTGCTGAAAGCTTTGGATTTTTGTTAAAGATTAGTGGAACAATAAGACCTACACAGCGTAACCTTTACTCTATTTCGAAAAACGTCAACGTTATTTACGCAGCGTCGCTCTAAGATTGCGCGCCGACGTAAACTTTATCGTCAGTTTCAGGTCGTTTGCCCAATCTCTCCACTATCAACGCTCACTTTCTCGATTTTGATTTCCTCCCGTTCAGTGGGTGCCACTTCAATATTATCGACGGTCTCTCCTTCGACTTTAAGAACCTCCTCTTCTGCTGGCTTTTTCTCGTCAATGGATAAGAATTCAGGAGCAGTACTAGAGTTGCCTTCAGTTGCCGGAGAAAGGAGCGGTGAACATGAAACCTTTACTGCAGCCTCAGCAGTATTTCCATTACTCTTCAGTGAAGTCTCATCAAGTAAATTCGACTCATCAAAGATTGGGGGCACCACCTCCACAGTTTGAGCTTCGCGAGCAACAGTCCCTTCAGATCCATTGATTTGAGCATCTCCGTTCTCCACCTGGTCAGAGGCATTCCCATTCTCAACGCCATTTTCTGCGGTGCCTGCAACTAAATCTTTTCGGATGACTCCATGTCCGCCATCCTGGTTTTTCGTGAGACTAATCACGGCAGCACTTGGAAGAGAATTCGTGTTTTTGACGCTTGAGCTTGGGACAACAGTAGTGGTAGCGGTCAAGATCGATGGTGGATTTGGTGATGGAGAAACTGTAGCATTCAATCCAAGCCCATGCTCTACTTTCAGATGTCGGCTGAGACCAACTGCCGAAGCATAGATTTTTCCACAAAATTGGCAGGGCATGGGCACCATGACTGTCGGAGTCGTAGGTGTTGCAGACTTCGTGTGCTCAAGTGACGTCATAATTTCATGTGCCTTCATATGATTGTTAAAACGTGTTTCGTCAGTAAATTTTCGGACACAGCGAGTACAGCTGTAGATCGGGAATAGTGAAGGATCAGGCAATCCTGGGATTTTCGTAGGCTCATGGGACTTCATATGGCGATTGAGGCTTGATGATGTAATAAAAGACTTGCCACACTGTTTGCAAGGATGGCGCCGGTCTCCCTTGTGAAGTCGAAGATGTTCCAAGAGTGACTGCTTCTTTGACAATTTCTTGCTGCACAACGGACAGGAGAACGTCATTCCCACATGAATGAGGTAGTGAACTCCGAGACTCGACTTGGTAGACATACCTGCAAATGGACCAAAAAAATTCATTTCAATTATTTTTACTTTAGTAGTTTTAATTTAACAACTTACGTTTATTGCAAATGTGACAGACAAAATTATCTCCGACGGTATGGGTATGAAAGTGTTTCACGATTTCCAAATATCCAACAACTTTCTCCTGACAAACGGAGCACTGATGTTCCACATGCTGATTATCAGCTCCAGCTGAAAGCGGTGTACCAGGTGTGCCAAGTCTCTCTAACTCAATCTCGAGTTCACGATCAATAATGGCTTCCGGTGTTAGGGCTTCAGGTGTTGAAGTTGGAGCTGTCATAGGGGGTCCAGTTTTTGATTTCGGAGTTGCGGTTGGAGTTTCTGGTTTTGATTTTAGAGCTGTAGTAGGAGTTTCAGCGGTTGGCACTGGAGCTGTACTAGGAAGAGACAGCTTTGGGTTGGTTGGATTTTTAACAACTGTACTAGACCCAGATGCCTTTTCTGGCAGGCCAAGGTAACTCGGTGCCACGGGAATGACCGTCTTGTTCGCTAGATCATACAGCAAAAAAACGGATTTTAACTGTGATTTTGACGTGGACTTCTCCTCCTCCTCTTTTGACACCACTGGAACTGTTTTTGGAGGGATGAGAGGTGGCATTGTTGCTTCTTCACCGACTACTGTCCTGACATCCTGGATCTGAATCGAAGCAGGAGTATAAGATTCACACTTTTCGTCTGCAACTTTAGGCTCCGTGATGGGCGATGAAGAAAGGATCCCTCCATTCGTTTCCTTCACGCTAGTTGAAGGAGTCGTCGATTTAGAGGGAGCTGCTCTGTTATCTAAAAGAAGAAGAAAAAAAAAATGTAGAGCTACAAAAAAGCGAATGATAATGGAAGGACGCAGAATGACGGATTACCTGCCGAGCGTATGAGCCCCATCAGCTTACATTGTTCCGGATGTGCCTCCCACAAGTGTCGCTCCATTGAGGTAGTATAGAGAAAGACTTTGGAGCAGAATCGACAGTGTGGTGGTTCATCTACAACAACTGCTGGTGGCTTAGTTGCTTCTGGTTCACCCTGCTTGAGTTTTTTCCTCTTCGCAGGGAAAACTGGAAGAGGGGGAAGTTCAAGCTGTCGCTTTTTTGGATCAACTTCTCCAGAAGTGTGATAAAATGCAACCGATCCGTCATCCCCATTGGAGAGCTGGCGGGTTCGGATCTCCTCTTCTCTCTCCTCATCCGTAATTCCTCTGATTCTGTGGATATTGATGTGGGTCTCCAAATTGACTTCACTCATAAATCGCTCTTGACAGTAAGGACATTTGTAACGATGCTGTTGAGTTGAGCTGCTGGGTTGTGAATAGGCTGAGGCTGACAAGGTCGGTTGCGGAGCCGACCGTCGGAGTACTCTTCCAGGCGCTGGTGGTTTGGGTAAAACAGGATTATCGCTGTGCTCTTTATGGCTAAACCGACAGTGTTCCAAGAGATTATCTGTTGACTTGAAGCTGTAGAGGAAAAACAAAAAAAAAAATATGAATTATCACAGCAAGACCTTCAATATTTATAAAGGCTTACTGACCTCAAGTCACAATATTTACAACTGAAGGGTTTTACCCCAGTATGTGTGTACATGTGAGTTTCCAGAGTCGCCCGGTTTTTAGCCTGGAAGACACAGTACGGACATCGGTGGGTGTTCAGCAAGCCCCGAGGAGGAACATGATGCCGCTGAATATGGGTCAAGATAATATGCCTGGACCTGACGGAGAAATCTGGGCAACTTTTGCATTTGAACATATCCCTCCCTTCTTCGTCTCCTTCGATTTTCTCATAATACTCCTCATGATTACCAAACTCCAGCATATGCTTCCCGACGTCAATGTAGTCATCTGAAGTCATCTCTATAGTTTCTTCGTCTTCAGACCCACTTGTGATTTCTGGTTTGGTTGGGATGTAGGAAGGCCTTCGCATTGTGAGCTGCTGGAAATGGGCCTTGGCTTCCTGAACCCTTTTTCTGTCTTCTTCTCTCTCATTAAGAGCCAGGTTCGGGTGCTTCTGCTTGCAATGGAACTCAACATAGCGCTCCTCTGCGAACGAGGCTGGACAATGTGGACATATGAATTTGTTGCTTAACTTTTTCTCCTTCTTTGCAGCAGCGATTGGTGAAGGTCGAACGCGAGGAGCAGCAGTGGATTTTTTGTTCGTCCTGGACCGTAGCTCCATTTCTTCACCTCCTGAGACTGTGTTATTCAATACTGAATTTCGTTGAAGGGAGCCACGAGATACTTCGTTCTGCAGTCTGTAAAAAAAAAAAATACAACTGAATCAGAAAAATACGACACAGCTTCCTACTTGCAAGTGGACAGCTCAAACTGTGATGAATACTATACTCACGCAAAAAGTATTTACTAATTCACGCTATTCTGTTTAATGCACTTACAAAGTACAAATATCCCCACATGCGCATAATTTCCCATAATTTCATTATTTGAAATGAACTTGGAAAGTTGAAACCTGGAAATCATTTGCCTGAGAAAGTGGAAGAAAAAAGGGTTACCACCACCTTTCTACCTGTCTATTCTCGTTTCCGAAACCTTTATGCCCCACGGACCCTTTCGAAAAAAACTGCAGAACCCCTAATATCAGGCAACAACAGTTTTTCAGCTTTATCATAAAAAAGCTGAACACTTTCTACTGCACACCCAACACCCCAACACCCCAACACCTACCTTACACATAAGCCTTAGAATACGGTTTGATATTGTACTTTTGTTGGGAAACTGAATGTCAGATTAAACCAATGTGAACTATGACATTCAAGATGAACAACGGCCGGTTAGGAACCTAACCCAACTTTCTTTATAGATTAGTTGTCACGATTGCTAGCCTATTAAGCAATGAGACTAAAGAATTTACTATAGTATTTATATCACATGTTTCCGCACTCGTGTATCTCCTTCTCCAGGTAGGAGTACTTTGGTTCCATAACCTAACCAGCCCCGGTTGCTACCAACATTGCATCTTGTTAATTTAGCCTGATTAGCTGTGATAGTAATGAGTAAGTAATCACCCTCTGCTAGAGTTAGACGGTCGGCTGGTAGTGCTGCTCATGATGGGACGATCACTCTCGAATTCAGCACTCCTTGATTTAGGTCTGGCCTTTATGGGTGATTTCTTTTTCTTGGGTTTTGGTAGGGTTTGCTGAATCTCCTCACGCCGCTGCTTGTAAATGTTTCCAGCGTTGGAGCGATGTGCGCGCTGCATGGCGACACAATTTATTGAAACGTGAAGACGACGACGACGACAAAATCAGAGTGTTGAGATTCTGATTTTATTTGACTTTTCCTCTCCTCGTTCTCACTCGTTCCTGCAGCTCACTCCTACTCAACCTCACCGTACCGTCAAACCAGCAGCACCGAGCAGCACCATCAACACGCCCTGCTCATTTTGCTCGCTCGCTCGTCTGATGATTCGTCACTGAGCATGCGCACTTCCAGGCAAGGCATGAACGAAATGAAGAATAAATCTGCTGTAAAATCCACCTTTTTTGTTTATTTGTAAATTTAAATTAATTTCTCTGCTGCTACAAGGTTTGTGCACTGCGTCTTTGAGCGTGAGTGACCTTGAGCGATTTTGGCCTAGTAGAGTATACCTGAGGTTAATTGACAGGTAGTAGCAAGTTTAGTGGACATGTTTATCCACTAAACCTGGTACTACCTGCCAATTATAACCTCGGGTAGACCGAAATCGCTGGATTCTGGAGATGTATCATACTTGACCCTTTCTCTCCTCAAACATGATCTCCAGAGGTCGGAAAAGTTAAGATGGAACATTTGAGGACCTCTGGTGGTCATGTTTCAGATCACAAGTCCCAACTATGGAATATTTTTAGAACCAGGAGACGAAGTCGTTCTGATTGACGTTCTGATTGACCTATTCCTTGCCCGGATTTATGATTTCAAGCGTTTGACCTTTATTAGCGGACCCTGAAGGTCACAGATATGAGTGTCTCGCCTCGCTTTCGACCAATGCAAAAGTTGAAGCAAAGCATCAGTACTGCTTGGCTAATCAAGTGCCAGGCAAAATCCAGGAGGCGGACTTGGGCCCTTGGACCCCAGGATCAGGATCAGGATAGGACCCTGCCCTATCCTTTCAGCTCACTCAGATGAAGTCATCCACAATTTATTTTAGAAATTAGGAAATAACAGCGTGTAAGAGTTTCAGTAAAAACTGGTTTTTTCCCCATAGAAACAGCATGGGAAAATCGTCAACTTTCGGTACATTTTCTGGACAAACGGATGGTCACAGAGACTTCGCTGATACGTCAAATTAAAGAAAAAGCGATTGTCTAC
>JABASM010001153.1:0-16037 GCA_019776545.1 Brachystomella parvula | reverse complement strand
TAAGAGGCTTCTGCCAATCAGAGGGATATACGTCGATATCCATATCTCCAGTTCCACATTCAGAGTGAGCATGTTTTGAATTTGTTTTAAGGAAAAGCGATTCCTTCGTTTTTATTAAAAGGAGGTATATACTTGTATATATATGACTCTCCGCTGCTGGTGCTGTTTTTTTTTTAATTAAAAACGCCTTCTTTCTGCTTTGAATGTTTTTTTTTTCTTTTATTTTTAATATCTCCCCAAAGCTTCCGTGTTCAGAATTCCCAAGCCCCAATTGTGAGAAACGAGGCAGAAAATGTTTTCCTGGTTAAAAATGAGAAAGTTGAGATAAATTGGAGAATGATTTTAAGCCTGACTTGTGTATACTTCGATTATCCTTTCTCGGCGGAGTGGCAGTGAAAGTGGATCCCGTTTCCTCTCTAGGGGTAGTGGTTGTGAGGGTGGGAGTACTGATGAAATGAGTAATAGTACAACCAATACTTGTGAAATTTGTGGGAAGAGGTTTACGCTTCGAACAAATCTAACTGCTCATAAGAAATTGCACGTGAGGGGTGCAACCACGTGCAAGTGGTGCTCAAAGACGTTGTCAACCATTGGGAACTTGAGGTTAATTTTAAAAACAAATCTTTAACAAAGAATAGAGGGGCCAAGGGTACTAACTCCTAGTTTGTAAAAATAGGTCTCACATTCAGTACGTTCATGCCAATGCTCCGCATCCTCCACGGAGACAGTATACGCCAAGGACCGGATCTGGGCTCCATCGGCGGTCTTCTCTTAGTAGCAGCGTTAGGCAGAGTCGAACGCAGTCTCAGGACGTAGAGATAAATCCGGCTCATTTCTTGGATGGGGTTGAAATGAGTGAGGAGGAGCCCGAGGTCAAGGTCATTCTACCGGATGGAGTTCAGAATATGCGGGAGACGTCAAACCCTTTCTAAACTCCTACCGGGTACGCCCTGCACCCTAGAAATCTAGTTCCTACTATTATATAAAGTAATCAATTACCCTATTAAGAGGCTTCTGCCAATCAGAGGGATATACGTCGATATCCATATCTCCAGTTCCACATTCAGAGTGAGCATGTTTTGAATTTGTTTTAAGGAAAAGCGATTCCTTCGTTTTTATTAAAATGAGGTATATACTTGTATATATATGACTCTCCGCTGCTGGTGCTGTTAATTAATAACGCCTTCTTTCTGCTTTGAATGTTTTTTTTTTCTTTTATTTTTAATATCTCCCAAAGCTTCCGTGTTCAGAATTCCCAAGCCCCAATTGTGAGAAACAAGGCAGAAAAAGTTTTCCTGGTTAAAAATGAGAAAGTTGAGATAATTGGAGAATGATTTTAAGCCTGACTTGTGTATACTAACAATTCGTTGCTCTTTCTGGGGGAATTGCAATACTCCTGCTTCATGTTCTTTTCATTAAAACATTTTCGGAAAGGATTTCTGTTCGAAGCTTGTGAGAGGAGGAAGGTTTATTGACTAGGATTCTTATAGCTAGTCGGAGGATGGAAGTATTAAAATGGGTGGAGGGGTTTGATTATAAAGGAGAGGCTCTATATTAGTAAACCATATGCAGGTAACCGAGGCCGTGGGAAATCTTTAGCCGCTTGGACTGGGCTGATGGAGGATGATAATGATGAAGATGATGGTGGGGATTTGGTGGGGGATGAGGAGGATGAGGATGAGTACTGTGAAGGGAATAATGAGGATGGAGAAGTAGAAAGGTGGAGTTCATTCCATGCCCTCCCACAAGTTGACCCTGTCAATCGTCGTCCTTCTAACTCGAACTGGAAAAGGGGAGAAGGTGGACCTCACAAATGTCCACTCTGTGACAAGACCTTCCTTCGGATCTCCTCACTCCGGGATCATAAGAAATCTCACTTCGGTGTTACACAGTGTCATATTTGCCAAAAACTTCTGTCGACCGTCGCCAATCTAAAGAATCACTACATTGCAGTTCACATGCAAACTTACGAGCAGGCAAAGTTATACACGTCGGCAGCAGTTCAGCAGGGGCAGACGACGTTTGGTGGGAGGCAACCTCGCGCTAGCTTGTAGCCAAGACAATCAAAATCTAAATGCTCAATTTCGAATATTTTCTAAATTATTTCCTCAATTCTGATTGGTTTGTAAAAACACTGGGTTTGGGGGAAGGAGGCTTGGGTGAACCTGGTGGTCCTTTGAGGAAACCGATCGGAACTCCACTTTTTCCCCTTTATTTATTAATCATGCATTTGAATGCCTTAAAAAACTAATGCATAAATCGCTCGGACTCTAATTTGTTAGAATTTACAGATGGCTACTGTTAGTTAGTAGCAGAATTTATTTATTTATAAAAATCATATTTTCTAAATCAAACTTTTTGCTATGCGGAGTTTCTCATTTTCATGCTGAAAAAAAAAGAGCGGTGTAGGATTTTCCACATTTCTCGATAGGGACGAATAATTTTGAGAATTAGCCGAGGGGAGGAGCTTGTGGACTAGGGGTGTTAGCTAAATCAAAATTTTGAAGAGTCTTGTGTTGATTTCCGTTTTTTCTCACTATTTTCCCTGTGACCTTTTCCTAACAACCAAGTCCTCAGTGGTGTAATTCTGGGGTCCCTTAGGTGGTGGGAGACGTCGGAGTCGTGTTGTTCGACGCTCTCTTCTAAAGAGTTCAAATCCAACCCCACCCCCTCTGGCAGCATTGAGTGAGGAGGGTTTAGGGCCAGGAATTCTAGCGGGGTCAAGTCTGCTTGACCAACTGGAAATCATGGGGATTGAGACGATGACGGAGGATGGGGGTGGTGAAGAAGTTGAGGACGAGGAAGAGCTACTTCTAGAAGAGGATGAGAACCAAGAGGAGGATATTGAAGATTCTGGAGATTTGATGAGTTACTTGGCATCCGGTGGGCAACTCATCGGTCAAACACCTACGAAGACCATCTCCTCTGTCGCTATGTCACGAAATCTGGAAGCACCGTAATAACAGAACAATCACTTACCCAATCCTTGACCTTTTTTTTTAATTAATTTTGTTTTTCTCGTTCTTTAGCTATGTGTGTGAAATTTGTGGGAAGGGTTACGTTCACTCCTGTACGCTTGTGCAGCATAGGAAATTACATGAAGGTACGGTGAGCACGGGGTTCTTCAAAAAAAAGAGACTTCTGAAAAGGAATAATGGTTTTTTGATAGGTCAAACGCGCTGTCGTCTCTGCAGTCAGATTCTGTCCAATGTTTCAAACTTAAGGGCTCATTATCAAACTGTCCATGGCTACAGTAATGCTGAAGTCCAGGGGAAATTCGTCTTTCAAATTAAACCCACCAACCCACCACGGTGGCAATGAAGAAATAAACCCCTCTCTCTCTCACCTTCAAGTGTTTAACCACTCACCATACAGTTATATCATAAGATAGGCCTTATTACTTTTAGACTATTATTTACTTAGGCTGCCAATCTAGGCAGGTTGACTAACGGCAAGAGTCTTTACTGCTTCTTTACTTGTGCATACCTGAAGTTTCTCTTAAATGTAATACTAAGCACCCTCGCCAGATTAATTAATTGTTGAGCTTGGCACTTTCCTTAATACCTCTGTAAATAAATAAAAAATGCAATTCTGAGTTGAGGGGGATTCCTTTAGGGTTCGACGGGTAGGGCGAATCGGTCGTTTAGGGATTTAGGAGGAGTAGGTATGGCTGCCTTGGTTCCCTTGATTTCCAGTGTAGCACTGTTAGGTATAGGGGCTTGGTTGTTGAGAATTTTAGGACTACTACTACTTTGAAATTATATAATTTTGCCTGCCTCATCTTTAGTTCTGTTTTCTTTTTTTGCTGTTAGTTCCGCCGCATGATCTTTGATTTGTTGACCTTTGAGTTGATTGAGTTGAAATGGCTTTTCTTACAAGTTCCGTTCTGTTGGGCAGGAGATGATGAGGACGGAGGAGCAGATGACCCGCCGATCCTAGGCACATCAGACCCTCCCTTTGTTCTCAGTGTCCAGACGAATAACAATACTTACACCCCTCTCAACAAACACCCGAACCTTGCTCAACAGTTGTCACTATCAGGTCGTGTGACCTCTCAACTCCTACTCTCTCCAAATAACACTCGATTGCTCTACAGCTCATCAGGTGGACAGGATTATCAGAGGCAGCAGCAAATCCGCCGCCGACAGCTCCTCCTTCGTCAGAAGCAGAATAGTAGTGGTGGTGGGGGTGGGTCTAGGGGACTAGGGGTTAAGGGCCTAATGAAGAATTCAGGAACTGGCTCCTCTCGGAATTCTTCACAATTCATCCTCCCAGTCTCGAAATCCGAAGAGAGATTATTCTACAAGTGCAAGGATTGTAATCGATCCTTTCAACACATTCAAACGCTCCAGGCCCACTCAGCTCAGCATGCTGGGAAAACTAAATGCCAATACTGCAATCGAGTCTTCTCAAATGTGGGGAATCGTAATGCTCATGTTAAAATGCATCATCCGGATGCTAAACCCTGAACAATTCAAAATACCACCAAAGATTTTTTAGCGCAGTTCTAACAAGTAACATGGAATCTCAAGAACTCATCACCTAAGGCCATTGATTCTCTTTTATGTTCTAGCCTTATGATTCTATTTCTAGAAGTGGTAGTGATCTCGAGCTAATTATCGGATAGGATTTTTCCATATGTACAATTTAGAAACTTGAAATTGAGGAGAGATTAATTCTGATGAATCTCAGGAGCATTTATTAATTAATTCAATAATTACTTAAGGCAATCACTTCCTTCTTCACTTTTGTTTCGTCTGATTTGGATCTTTAGAATTTTGTGTAGCAAGCTCATACATAGTGGGTACTTCTTCCTCTTTTTTTTTCTTTTTTTTCCTTTTGTTCTGAGTGGACGCTTAAATTTTTGTTTAAATAAAATAGTTGTATTGTTTTGTAAATCAGAAATAGGGATTGAAGCTTAGGCTGCTCTTGTTTTAGAAGGGGTTTCGTTCATTAAGCTCTGCTGGGCTAGATGAGAAGATAAGAGGAGCATCAGAATCCTTTGTTGACGTTTGTTGGTTTGGATCTTGCAGAATACTTGCAGGGAGTGGGAGGGAAAAGTGAGGAGAATTTCTTTGAGGATGAAGTGGAATTGATACTTCCTGCCAATGGCTATCAAATTACTGTTGACACCGTTCCAGTTGGACTCCAGGAGTCAACTGAGGAAAAGCCCATCGTCATTCAAAATCTCATGTCCTCGTATACCCCTCCAGTCCGAACTCCTTCGCGGCCTGTAGGGAAGGGAATACGAGGGGGGAGGGCCCGGAGAGGCTACCCTCACCCACGACGTTCTCCAACCACTCCTACGACGGACACATGGAAAGAAGTGTACCCTTGTACGTTGTGTCATAAGAAATACAGATGTCGGTCGAGCCTTGACTCTCATGTGAGGACACTCCTACCTTTAGCATTCTTTAAAAGGGAATTTCCTCAAAGTTTATTTCTGGTTCTAGTTAAGAATTCACCAAGGGATGATTAGCCGTTGCATGTATTGTGATCAGACTATGAGTCGTGAGAGGGACTTGAAGAGACACTACGCTACTGTCCATCGTGACATGTTCCCGAGTGAATTTGCTAAACCCTGGAAACAAGAGAAAGCAGAAACTCCATCTAAGTCCAAGAAAAAAGCTGGAGAGGTCAAGGTCGTCCCCATTCTTCGCCCACAAGAAAATCCCCCTACCATTACCATTGAAGATGAGACAGAGAATTTACCAACTGCAGAGAGGTCATGGGAGGATAGGGATCTTCTGCAGGAGTCTTTGAGTGTCGTCGAGGGGGCCCTTAGTTTAAATTCACAGGAAACTAGTAATCTCTGATTATTTAGTAGCAACCCTTAAATTATTTTTGTTTAATCACAATTATGCATGTCTAGTATCTATTTTCGCCAACTCCTTTAGATTAGGGCAGATGGTTACAGTCAGGGGAAGTATATGTTGGGCGGTGGATTTTCTTATTTTTTTTAAATAATGTTTGTAATGGGCGGCCACTTATGGTCCTTTAGTTGGGAAGCCATCCTCCAGTTGTTATGTGGGAAAACAGCAACGCTCCCGCAGTCCCCCGCCTCTCTGCTCAGAATCCCCCTCAATTGCAATGTCAGTTTTTAAGTTGTGCAAGGACGTGTAAGTCTTTCTTTTCAGAACGAATTGTTTTAACGAAAACTCGTACTGTTAAGTTTCAAAATTATTTACCGTCATTGGGTTTCCATCTTGGACATTTTTGTTGTCCTATCTGTGAAAAGCATTTATCCGAGTAATCATGTTTGAATCAACATCTCCGAACGTTCATCAGAAATATTTGGAGGAAGAAGTCACTGGAGAATTATTATTGCTAAACTAAATAGTAACTCAATCAAGATCTACTTATTATACTCAGTAAAATCACAATTTAAAAGAATGCAGCAAGAGTCTCGTCCGTCGTTCAAGAAAACTCCACCTCCTCAAGTCCACCACCTCAACTTCATCACTTCCGGAGAGAAGCTTTCAATGAGTTCAAGGCATCCGTTCCCACCTCCCAAAACTTTTGTCTTGCTAGAGAAGCGTTCTTTATTTGAGTTTGCATATTAGACTCGTCTAGTGCGTGGTAGAAGATGTAGGAAATTCGGAATTGCGCTAGAAGTGCTAGGTTAATTTTGGTTTTGCTCAGGTCTTCTCCAGCAGGGGCTTGTTGACATAATGTCGGAACTTATTTTTTTTCCTTTCCACTTTTATTTATTGCTAGGATTTGCAGGGAATTTGTAAGATCTTGTTTATTGAAACTGGTGGTGGTTAGTGGATATCTGATTTTTTTTCCTCCTCGCTTTCTTTCCCTGAGATGGTGATTGGGTAGTTTATTTTGGGAGGTGGTGATTTGATTCCTTCTTCTGTTACTTAGTGAGTCATGAGGGGAATCAGTTCTATCCAGAGGAGGTGGAGGAGGAAGAAGAGGATCCTGAGGACAGTGATGAGTATTTTGAGACACTCATTGAATCCTCTGATGGATTTGAGGAAGATGGATTCAAAATTCCTCAGAAACACCAGCAGCAGGTCCATGTTGAACCTCCAGTTCCACGGCACCTCTCCAATCGCTCCATTCTCAAAATCAATCCTTCCCATGGGACTCCACTCTCAACTTGCCCACCGACAACAGGAAATAAGCGCCCACTCCCTCGACTGGTGAAAGCAACACTCCCTCAGCTCACAAGCTTTCAAGAGATCTTGGCTACAGGGGGCGGTAGTGGTGGTGGGACTAGTCTCACAATTCAGCCACTTCCATTTCATATCCAGGCTCCAAGTTTCAGCTTGACACGGCAGCTTCTAGAAGGAGACTCATCACCCTCGGAGGACTCGGGTGGAGGAGACAAGGTTGGAAAGAAAAAAGCTAAGGTCCAGCACCATCTTGGTACTGGGAATTCCCCCTTTCCTCATCGTATCAACAGAAATAATAACATCTCCACATCCAACCTCAATGATCCTGGGGATCCAAACTCACCTTTCATTTGTCCACTCTGCTCAAAGGCCTATGTTCATCTCCGCTCACTCAAGGATCATATGAAGGTACGAAATCCTTTAGTTGTGCATTTAGATTTTTCTTGTACTAATTTTTCTATAATTTAATTTTTGTTTTCTAGGCCCATCGTGGGCTGACTCGATGTCCAGCCTGTGGGAAGAGTTTCAGCAAAGTTGCAAATATGAGAGCTCACTATGCCGTTCAGCATGCAACCAAACCTGAGGATGGCGGCCAGGAGCAGACTCTTGAAATGATTGGAGAAGAAGTTGCTTAAAGAAGTGTAGAGTAACTGAATTCCATTTTGAAGAAATAACTACTTAAGTTGATATGATCTGTAGGATGTATAACTAAGCTCAGAGAAATTCTAGATATAACGAAAAGTATTACTGACGACTGGGTACCTTTTTAACTATTTGGAAGAAACATTTAATGTCTCTTTGCTCTTTTTTTTTCTAATTTCTAGTAAGCTGAGGAGTATTTAGTATTAGTTTCATGTGGTAATTCTGGTTGTGGAAAACCTGGGAGTGGTATTCTTCATTGCTGCTAAATTATTGTGTATTATTCTGAGGCAGCATAGAAGGGGGAGGGGCAGGTCGGACATAGTATTTTATTCCAAAATTCTAAAAGCAATAGAATGAAACTCTCTATGAATAAAAATATTGAGTCATTTACTGCTGTACTAGTGGTGACATCCTGAAATCGTGGTTGATCCGTAGCTAATTTCTGCTGCACTAAGAACTGAAAAAAATCATAAAGCTAGTCGAAGACACGTTGATAGCTTTGATTTTAATTTATTCATTCATTCTATCAGCGTCGATTATTATTACTATTTGATTATTTTTAGTAAAAAAAAATCCTAAAGAAAGCCAACCCATACTTCAGGAAAAACTTAATCTAGGGGATGGATGACACGGAGACTTGAACAGACGTTTATCACACAATTTGGCAGGAGAAAACAAACGGGGTTGAAGAATTTAAACAAAAGAATTATTAATTTAAAATCTCATCTTAGGTGTCCTTCAGATGGGAAGTTGAATTTCACTGTTGTAGGAGGTCGTTTTCTCCTCTTGCCTCATCAGTTTCTTGAGACTCGTCTGCGGATGTGTTAAATTCCCCTGATCTGGACTCGTTAACAGAAGAGTGATTGTCGGAGACTGGAGTCTCTTGAACCGGGTTCGTTGTCGTGGGATTTGTATTTTCAGCTTGTACCCCTTCGACCAATGATGACAGGAGAGAATCATCCTGGACTTCTGCTAAACTTTCTTCCACGTGCTCTGATTGCGTTTCCGGCCCCGGTGGAGGGATTACTGTTGTAGTAGTCGGAGTTGTTTGGACGGGCGGCTCCTGAGGTTGTGATTTCTCCTCTGACGTGTCCGCAGCTTCTAGGACTGCACCTTCACGACTTCTTTCTTCCGAGTCCTGAATCTGGACTGCTTCGCTATTGACTTCCTCTGTAGCGTTCTCAATCATTTCGTTGACGAGGGTGTCATTGATTAGGCTTGGGGGTGGGCGTGTAGTTAGTTCTTCACGTTCTCGTATTTCATTGGACCCGAGCGGAACCACTTCCGGAGTACCTTCAACAAATTGCTCTGATTTCTTCTCCTCACTAACGAACTCGTGGCTGACCTCTTCCAGCGAGCTCTCTCCTCCACTTCCGTTTTCAAAGCTACCCTCCGTATGATTGTGACTTAAAGGGGGTAGCTTTGTGGTCGTTAAATTTGTGTTCATGTCGCCGTAGACCATAAACTCATCAGAGTGGCTAACAGGGCGAGGACTACCATACCTCCCGCTTCCCCTCTCCAAGGAAAGCTCTGGACGCTCGCTCTTCTTCGGACTCTGAGGACCGAACTGGTAAAATGGTGATTCCTTCCTCTCGCGACTCTGACTCAAGCGAAGGCTTATGATAGTCTGTTTCCTCGGTTTCAGTGACGGACGGATTTGTGGTGTTGGTATTAATGAGTGGATTAGCATCAACACTCTCAACGCTCTGGCCGTGCCCAGATTCCCCAGAAGTTACAGGTGGGGGATGAGAGGTGGACGTCGTTGGTAGCGTCAGCTGAAGAATTTCCATTGGAGTAATTGTGGTCTCCACCGGTATGTCCTCACTTCGCTCTCGGTTATTTTCATATGACGCCTCTACGATTGGCTCAATTGGGGGAGGGGAGTGGGTGGTGGTCGTAATCGCCTCCACCACCGATTCGACAGGGTTCGATTCCTCAGCTTCGGAATTCGTGTCAGGGATGACGGCAGGCGCCATGGAAGGAGCATGTGTAAAAGGCTCTGCTTCTTCAACCGGGGGCTCAGGAGGGGGAGTAGGATTAACAGTTGTCGGAGAAATTGGTTCCTGGGGATGATCGGGGGTGACGGGCTCTTGAGGCGGCGGACTGGTAGTGGTTGGCTGCTGAGGAATAGGAATGGTTGTAATTGGCTGATGCGGAGCAGGAGAAGTTATGCTTGGCTCCTGGGGAGCAGGGATGATTGTGACTGGCTGCTGAGGCGGGGAAGTAGTAGTAATTTCTTGAAGAATACTGCTTGTTGGCCCCTGAGGTGGAATCGCCGTAGTTGGATGAGGTGGCGGAACAGTGGTGATCTGTTCCTGGGGTGGAACCGTGGTAGTTGGATAAGGCGGTGGAATAGTTGTGACTGGTTCCTGGGGTGTAGAGATTGTCGGTATTGGTTCTGGCTCGGGTGTTTCTGGTATTTCCGGCAGAGAAGGTGGGACTGTTGATGACGGGGCCTCGATACATGTTTTGTTGTCCTTTTCCAGTACCTTGCCATCCAGGCAATCACACACAAAGCTCAGTTTCACATCATCAAAGGCACAGAAATCCGAACAACCGCCGTTGGAGAGATTACATAAATTGTACAGTGCTGGAAAGGAGGTAAGAAAAATCAAAATTTATTTTCGTTGTCGCTAATAATAATTCGCATTAATCACTTACGATAAATTCTAGTAGCTCCAAAGCGGAGGGTGAAATTTCCAACTTCTTTCCATCCGCTCACTGCTCGTTGGATAGTAACAAAGTCCGGCGACTCTTCACCCAACTCCACCTTGTTCCATCCGATTCTGAGGATAGCAATTATACTTCCATTCCTGCTCATAAAATCATAAAATAATCTAGGATGCTTTCTAATTTTAGAACCTGGTTCTTTTGCTATTTTCTACCTGAATTCTGTGACTCTAGTATTTGCCATCCCGACTTCAGGAATTGATTCCAGTTTCTGCCTCACTTCCGCTTCCACGACCGTTGCCAATTCCTTGAATTTTGAAGAGCTTGAGTCACTCAGTTCAGCGTCATACTCTCCAGTTTCAAAAAGGAGCTCCAGGTCCGCTGCGTTCGAAACTAGAATTTTAAAAATACGTAATGAAATTAATTGAAAAAAAAGGATAAGCAGAAAATATTTAAGAATAAAACACATACTGGACTTGTCCGCAATAGGGATGGTGGCTTTTGTAGTTGTGGAGAATTCGTCTGGCGTGGTCATTTCTGTGGAGGAATAGAAGGGGGTACTACTGAAGTCAGGCGGGCCAGTGGTCGTCGTCATTTCAATCCTGTTGAACACACTGGATGAGCTCTTGTCCGGAATTATTCCCACTGGAAGAAAAGGAATAAAGTTAAACTGCATCAAACAGGTAATGACAGGTGAGCACTACCTACCTGCAGCCAGAACTGCAACACAAATAATGGAAGCCAGTAGGAGACCTCCAAGTGCCCAACAGAGATATTTTCTCCATTTTCCTGATTCTTTTCTTTGGTCTTTTGTCACGGATAATTTCTCACCTCGTCTAAAATGGAAAGCAAATATTGAGAGAATGATTTCCAAAAAAAAGATGTCTTCAAACCATACCTCAGAAATTTTTTGTGCTGATTAACAGAGATGAAATAAGCAGGGAATTTTTCATAAGGCCCAAACTCAGACTGTGGTTTATGGGGGATTGTGTCAAGGGCATTCATTCCATTTACAAGCTCAGTGTTTACTGCTTCAGTCACTCCGCCATTCCCTTCGTAGTCACTCATGGGGATCTCCGTCTGACTCTTTGATCCTTTTTTTCTATCTGTCAAGGAGGATTCCGCCTGGTAACTTTCATTCTCGATTCCACCAGAGGAAGAGGACAAGGGCTGATCTGAGCCTTTGACCCTTGAACTCTTCTGATTGGCATATGGGGAGGGCGGGGGTGGTGGAGAGTCCTGCATTGGGATCGTCACATCACTTCCGCTCGAGACGCTCATCTGAAAAAAAAAATTATAAAATTCACACTAAAGATCCATTTGGTAATTTTCCAGACCGCTCCATCAAAAACACTTTCTGCATTCATCATCAGCTCATCATCGTCACTCCTGAAATTCAATCACTTTACCCTTCAGAAAATAGCAATGGAAATCATGAAAAAATGATGGAACGATTAGAGCAATGTTAGTCATCTGGTTTTATATTTTTGCAGAAGGGAAGAAAGAACTAACAAAAAATGCAAAAATGAAATCTAATTAATCAGAGCTATCTTTTCTTCTTTTTTTTTTTTTTTTTTGTTAAAAAGAAAATTATTTTGCTTGAGCAGAAATAAGCTTTTTTTCTGAAGATTCCATTTTCTAAACAATCCAGGCATGTTCCGGCCGTTTCGTAAACTCCTGTCACTATAATTATGAATGAATGAAACTGAAAATTTTATTTTGTTCAGAATTTTATGACTGAATTTATATTCACATGAATCTTCAAAGAGGAGATCTTGAAAAAGTAGTAATAAAATTAGAAGTAAAGAAAAATCCCAAATGCCGAGAGCAGAATCATAAAAATACTATCGTACATTTCCCAATTTTGGCAGTATTCTAGAACTGACTGACCATTTAATTTTTAAATGCTGCTCATTGTTGCATTCTTAAGCTACGACACTCGTGACTGTAAATTATGTGAACCCTTGGCTTACAAGTTTAAATGAGTTCTCTGATCTGACTATTAAAACCTGACCTTCATCTCTTATCACATTGTCTGGGTCCATTGAGGCTGTAAATTACCTTCTCCTCCTTCCATTGTTACTTTCACCATCATCAGAGTACTAATAAGAATAATAATAATAGGACTGAATCAGAGTTCCTTTTCCCATTCCATTGTTGTGACTCAATTTTACATAATTTTCAATTAGAAAGATTAAGAAATTAGATTAATTAAGAAGGTACAAGGTCAACTCGACACTAGAAAGGGATCAGACTTTGACATTGACACACCTAGTCAACGATTCTACAAATTAGTTCAGAGTAGGATGATGACAGGTGAGATTAAAAATAATTTATTTTTATTCTTTTATTTCTTTTTTTTATTATTTCTTTTCTTGCAAAAAAGCAGTTTTGCTAAACGGGTTCTCTGCCTTTTCCTCAAATAAACATCCGGATGAGCAGAGAATGATGTAATGTGAAATACATGGTGTGAAAAATCTTAGCGGTAGATTGTATAATATTGTTTTTCCTTTCCGGAAACGGAAATTGGGAGAACAGGTAAATAAAGCTAATGACGTGTATGAAAAGTTACCTAAAGAGCTGCTGGATGTTGAGTTCTAGCGGGATACTAATGGAATTAATTCTCAGAATTAATAAGCTTTAATTAAATGAATGAAATTAAGAATATCAGATTTCGTCTCGGAGCCAGTGACACGTCCTATGCCATGAGAAAAAATCAGTAGACCAAGACCACATTCCCAAATTACGACTTGTATATGCTGCAGCCACTGAAGCGTTCAACAGCCACCACAATACATTGTGCATTTTGCAGAAAAAATTATATCCTAAGACTTTACATGCTTATTAAACAAAAGGTAGTCAGCTTCTGCCAGAACATGCCAAACAAAATGGAATCTCAGGTCAAGGGATTCCAATCTCAGACTCCTAAATCAGAAATACAAGAGGACTGACATTTTTCCCATAAGAAATGCAGCTCAGAAAGCCTCCGCTTCCCAACAAAGTACTTTTTGACAAGAATGAAGAATGAGAATCTGTCATCAGAGGACGGCAACCTCATCGAATCATTTTTCAATTGTGGAGAGGTCAAGAACAGAAACAGAGTGACGGGGTGTGGGAAGTGAAAAAAAAAGATAGCTGACCTCTCTGGAATGCTTATCAAAGGGAACGGCTCCTAGCTTTAATTTCTAAAAGTAAAACCGTGGGAAACGTATAGTACCCAACTAACAATTTCCATTGACTAAGGGTATTTGATTTCATAATTTCTCCAGGTCATCATCATTAACTTCATAACTCCCGAATTGAATTCGAGAACTAAAAGAAAGTGTCATCCCGGCCGATCCCATTCCTCCAAGCCTTTTGTAGAAATCTAAAATTAATTATGCTTATCTGAGCAGAAATTCTGAATGAAGCTTAATTTATGGGAAAACTAATATGACTGCTGCTGAACTTGGCATATTTTTTTCAGATACTTCCTCCAAAGTTCTGCTTCTTCCTTCGTACATCTGGTCCTCAGCAGAAGCCCTTCTCCATTTCTTACTCAAGTCTCAATTTCTGGACGAGGGAATGAGGAAGTAATAAGAAACTTTATGAGATTCTTAAGAGCCAATGAACTGGATGAAAAGGTTTGAAAGCGATTAAACCTAGGGAGATCCACTTAATTCACTACTTCCAAATAATACGGAGGAAGCAGTTCCTTCACTTATAATTGCACTCACCCTCACTCTCACGCTTCCTTCTGTCTCTGGGAAGAGAGAAAATTAATTAATGAAAAAAAAAGAGCGTTCTGCTGCTTCTTCAATCTCCTTGTCTTCCTAATAAAAGGAAGCATCATGAACTCCACCGAAAACTGAGAAATGGCAGGATAGTGAACTTGTGGCATCAAGAGTCCTATGACTCCAAACCCCAAAAACCATAGGCATCAAGGGGGTGATGACAAACCGAACGGATAAAATTACTCCATATTTATTTTCATTCTCCTATTTTTCCTAGATTTTTTTTCAATGATACTCTGGGTGTGCCAAAAATTTTTGTTTAAAAACTTAAGAACTTAACACTAGAGCACGATCGCTCGAAAACTGAGTCGCTAACGAACTAAGTGATTTTTTGTCATTGCAACACTATCAGTATTCGTTACAAAGGTAAAAAATCTTTAACCGTTTTCATGCAACCGCACTTATTGCATAAGAGTAAATGTAATTAAAAGCTTTTTTTTCTCAGGAATAATTAATAGTTTCGCCCCTCTAATTTGGGGATGGATTTTGGGGGAGAAAATAGAAAAATAGTATATATTTAATTTTCCGTTAATTTACTGTCAGCCATTTGACGTCTCACTCTCGTGCTCTCCTATTTGGAAATAGGGTGAAGCTCTAGCTTTATGTAAATTTTTCCACTGGGAAAAATTTGGCTTGATTGATGCTTATTACCGAAAACAAGCCCTGCTTGTGTGTAGGAAGTGAATCTAAGAAACTGAATCTTATCAGATGATAGAGAGGAAACAAAAGGAGTAGATTGAACTTTCATGGGACTTACTCCCATCACCTTCAGAATCAAAAAATTGACCCTTAGAACAAACAATTCTGTAATCAGGATTCTGTAAAATTCTCTTCCTTATACTATTTACTTGTAAAATGCTTAAAATTGAGGAAATACCTACTCTATAGAACAAATTGTCGTTCCGGCTGAGTATCCAAATATGGAACTCAGTCAAGCGGGGTCAGTCTTGACCTTTTGAGCAGTAAATAACAATGATTTCTATGCGTCCACGCTGAGGAGGATTTATACACACCTGCAGTGTTTTGGAGATAGGATTCAAGGATTTAAGCTTAATAAATTTAGATTTGATAAAAAATATTTTTGAAAAATTATTGAGACTTCATGGTCTGAGGAGTAAGGATCATTATTTTCTATACGTGTCACACAGCTATGAGTTTTCACAGGGTTTTTTTTTATATGCTAATTGAAAGGAGAAAGGTGTAGTGAACATATTTTTGTATTCAGAAAACATTTAGAGGACTCAAGGAATTTCTTGAAGTGATCTTCTTCATAGTTGGTGATTCATTGGGATGAGAACAATGATCTTTCTTTGCTCATCCCTCTCTCACCTGAATTCTAAACAGGATAATAAGAAATTATTGGAAAGGGAGAAACAAAGGTGTGGTTATTTGTAATTCTCATTTAGTAGACGGGATGTTTACATCCAACTATTCATGATTTACAGCAGTCCTAAAAGAAGACTTTAACTTTTCACTCCCCTTAATTATCGCTAAATCTATTTTTATATTTCTTCCCCATTCACTTTCCTTCAGACTTCAGACTCATTCTGATTCACTGATTTCTGCAAATGACATCAGAGATTTTTTACTTTTAAACTTTTTACCAAGAAAATAAGAAAATAACCTTTCATCCATTTTTTTTTCAAAAGTGCACAGTCTACTTTCTACGAAGCTCTGAACACAGCCTGACAGAGCGTCAGAGCCTCATGCCATGGACCTTACATATTTCCTTTAAATTTTATCGTCTAACCTTCTGACATTTTAATTGCAAAATCTGACTGATAATTCAATAGGGAGACGGCACTATGAGAGCTAGTCAGAAAAAAAA
>JABASM010001152.1:0-16046 GCA_019776545.1 Brachystomella parvula | reverse complement strand
CTACCGACCTTACTTTAGAGTATCTTAGCCCTAACTCTCTTGAAAGAAAAATGAAGTATACTAGAGGCAAAGGATCGTGTGCGGAAAAGAATACAAAAAATGCTGAAGAATTAATACTTGACCAAATTATTCATAAAATCTTTGATACTGGGTCTTACGATATAGCCATGAGAAGAAGTGGTTTTAGGATTTGGATTGCGACATTCCATATAATGTAATGTAATAATTTTACTTCCCAATGATCCTTTTACTGGAATCACTACTGTCCGGAGAATCAATTCCTATAAAGCCATCCATGTACAGGGTCTTCCAACTTAATTGGAAAAGTTTTTGACCTTGAAATGCAGCCAATTGATATTTCCAAAAAAGTTTCTTAGCAGTTTTACTCCAATTAATTCAGCTCTAACCTTGGCACATGCATTGCCGAAGTCCTCCTACTACAAATCAAATCAGAAATATCGGTTTTTTTGAATTAAAAAATAAAGTGAAAAACTTTCTCTGAATCACTTTTAAGTTTACTGTGTCCTCCTGCATAAGCTGCCGGCATTTTCTGTTACTCAAATACAGCGTGTCCGAAAATAGTATACCGGAGAAAGTTTTTCACTTTTTTAAAATCCCGTATTTCTGATTTGTTATTTGCAGGTCAACTTATGCAATCAATGCATTTAAGGTTAAAGCTAAATTATTTTAAGTAAATTTTTTGAAAGCTTTTCGAAATATCGATTACGTAAATTTCAAAAAGCTGCAAAACTTTCTCCGGTATACAATTTATTCGGACAGGCTTATATGCGGGTATAGTAAGAATGGAGTCACATTTTTTACTTCGAAAACAGGTGAGGATGGAGAAAGGCGTTTTGGATAAAGAATTTATTTTTCGTTTCCTCCTTCGCATGATCCCGTGGGATATTAAATTAATTAGTTCTCTCCATCGTACTTTCATAGTTAGCCTACCTTATGGCATTCTGCTTTTTTGTTGGTGACTAATGAGTTAAGTAACTATGAATGACCTCCTTGCTTCCTAATTTCAGCCTTTCTGTATTTTTAGGGTGGAGGACGAATAGGTTATGGTATTTGGTTTCCGATTCAACCGTGCGTGCAGAGCGTCTCCTCACGATTACGCCTTGTAATCCCAAAAGTCATTGTGTAAACTACGAGTCTGTGAAAACAATTATAGAGGTAATGGAAGATGGGAATCCTACTAATAATACTAGTCTGAATGCATTTAAGGGGTGGGGAGGGGGTTGCTCGCTTGTTCTTGTTTGCCTGTCTCGATCACGATCAAGATCTTTGAGAGAAAGTTCCTAAACTGGACAACGAGCTTTGACGGGTTTTAGTCCTGGAAAATTTTAGTCCTAAGCAAACAAACTGTTTTTGGAATCGGGAAAACGGCCTTGATTCTCTTACTTAGGCATGCCATGCTCTCCGTCACCCCTACGTCTGTCCCATACTGGACCTCAAACTCGTAGAGGCAGATGCGTTCGGGAAACAATTTGTGATTGTTGTCACTCCAGTGGTTGAACTAGGAAGTCTCCGCGACATTTTCCATCGAGTGAGTCTCAGGCGCATGCCCTATGTTGGATTCTCTTTTGTATTGCGTTGAATCCCTCCCATTGTTGACTAGAGCCAATGGACGGATCGTTGGGGTCTCAAATACAATGTGATGAGCAAAGCTGGGGTTGGCCTGACAGAGATTCAGATTCAAAGACTTTCTTGCCATATTCTGGAAGCCTTGCTGGAATTACGGTTCAAAGGCCTTCCGGCTGGATTAATAGGTTACCACCTGCATTCGGGAAATGTTCTCGTTCAGCATGGAACAGCCAGGTTGGTTAACTTAAGTGAGGAATAATTATATATAATTAGATGAAAATTATAGACTGCTTCCTTCGCTTCCAGGTTTTCGGCTCTGGACAACATTCTATTTAGCCATCAGCCCAAAAAACTACCTTTCATCACCCAAGAAGTGCAAATGAACCCAGAGGCCATTGACTCCTTATCTTTCGGTGATCAATTATGTCATATTTAAAAAATAAACCTTTTTTTAAAAATTTGAGTTCTTTTCAGCGTATATGCTATTCTCTATGTGCTCTGGGTACGAAACCACTTCTGAGCTCACTCTCTCTAATTGGACCGATATCCAAGATTATGAGCAGGTCGGAAGCTAACTTCTGCCGGATAGGGTAATCTCCTAATTGCCTAATTTCATTTCCAGGTCGTGGAGGTGATGGAATACATTTTGAATAATCCAGAAAACCAAGTTCCCACGCTGTATGAGATTTCCAAGCTAGATTTTTACCGGACGCTAGATCTGAGAGAACTCCGAGCACCACCCCCACCATCCTCGGTCCGTCTCAATCAGTCCTTAATAAATAATGCAAAAAAAGTCTAAGATTTTAAAATCTGTTCGCAGAGCCTCATTTCCGGCCCACCGGTCACGGCTGTTCATTTCTTTGTAGCCTGTCTCAGGTCCAACAGGGTCAAGAGAGCGTAAGAATTCTGAATCAATCCATTTTACGGTTCCGTAAGACTGTATTTCTCCTCCTCACAGTCAAAAATCCAAATCCATTTGCGAAATTATGACCATGGGGGAGAATCGAGGCCAAACTCAACTACAAGAAATGTCCTCAGAGGAAGTGGAAGGGACGTAAGCAGGAATGGATATAATCCCTGATTTATTGATGCAAATTGATTTTCGTTTCCTGATTAGGACTCTAGTGAAACGTCCATACTCTTCTTCCACCCCCTCCATCCCTAATTTAGTGGATGAGACCGCGGAGAGCTCCGGCAGCAGCGTCTCTCCACCACTTCCCTCCCCGCCCCCACTGGATATTGCTTCCATTCCAGCAACAGCACATTCTTCACAGCTATCCGTCTACTGGACACCTCCGAATTCCATAACTTTCCAGGTCGAGCGATCACCCTCTTCGGGAGAGCTTAAAACGGACACTTGAATTTTGTCTTCTGGAAAAAATCATTGCACTTTTTACACCGACTGAATTATTCCCAGTCTACTGTGATTACTTTCGATAAAAAATTAATGCCTGCTCTACTTTACACTACTGATGAAATTGCCTATCACGCGCGCTTCCAAGGAGGCTGCTGTTGGGTTGGAGTTTTTCCACAGCCCTACCACTTTATTGAAATCAAAATGCTATAAAAATTGAAAATGGAGTCTAAAATATAAAATCCTATTCGTTCCTTCGACAAGTAAATAATTTTTGGGGACGGAATAAGAAGTTACTACTCTCATATAGTACTTAATTATCATTTCCTGGTAAGGTTTTCTAGACTAAAAGCTTACAGTTTGGAGCGGAGCGTTTCAACTACAAGTGGCCACCATTTGGGTCTCTCCGACCCGTTAGAGGTCTGATCCATGACACGGCGAAGGTGTTTATAAACCTGCCCATCGCTCATCCCCAACACTGAATTAAGAATAAAATCTGGAGGGGCAACGGCATCAACAAGACAAACAGCATCTTTCTTCAACGACAAGCAGAGGTTAAGTATCCCTTCACGGATTAAACTGGCAGGAGGTGAGCCCTCAGCATAACCACCTTGGTACAAGAACCCCAAATGCTTCTCCAAACTCCAGAGGCCGTATAGGAGAAAGAGGTTCCGAAAAACAGAGGCAACATTCCGAGGTACGTCTTTTCGACTGATGAGTTGAGTAAACTTAGAAAGGACACAGTATTCAATGAACACAAGAGAGAGTGTCCTGGCCTCATAAACTTGAGTATTGTTCCGTGCAGTGAAAACATCCTGCCCTCGACTTAGATTTAGCTTATATTTTTCAGAAGTTGAGCGAAGAAGCCAGCAGAGGAGCCATTTATAAGCATCCAGCACAACGCTTTCCTGGAGTAGTTCCTCCAAAGTCGTGGAACTGAATTTGTTCCTTGACAAAGATTTTGCATCTTCCAGAAAGGAGAGTGAGCCAAGGGGCGATTTGATATCTTTACCATGGTTAGACCAAACACTAAGAAGCCAATTGCTTGTCTGCTGAAGAAGAACGCTGTTGTCTCCCTCGTATGTGCAGTTTGCATCGTTATCATCCCTGAGATGCCCAATTCCAGCAGCTCTTAAATACCCATGCCCGCCACATGCTTCTCTGGCCTCTTGGATGCCGTCACGTGCCAGCCAGCCTGCTAGCGGCTTAGCCGACGATGAGAGAGCATGGATTTCAGCGCCCAGACTTGCCAAATAATCCTTACCGGCTCCAGTGTACTGGCTGATGATATATTGTGCGTAGTCACTGTAAAGAGAGTCTCCGAAATATTTGAGGACGTAGGCGGCAGCGAGGTAGGGGAAAAGACGCCACTGTTGCATTTGATACTCAATCACAGGAAGCTCCTCCTCATTATCGGCTCCAAATTGCTTCCGCACTGCAGAGTAGCGAATCGCAATCGGAATAGCCTTGCACAAATTTGCCACGCACATGCAAATTATCCCGATTCTTCCCGCTGACAGATTCCCGAGGGAGGCACCTTAACGCGGAAACAAGAACAAAAATGTATAAAAACCTACAATGTGAAGCTTGAAGCTTTACTTACCAAAGCGCTTTTTAGGGTCTTTGAACTGGGTGATATAGTTTCCTTCAGCCGTAATATCTCCTGTTTTATTAAGTAAACAGTCTTTGGAAATGACATATTTCTCAAACATCAAAAACCTAGAAACCGAAAATCAAAGATATATTATACATGACTTAGACAACAAAACCAAAATACAATCATCGCTTGTTCCCCAATTCACCCGTTATCCAGGCCATTTAATCCAATCTTAGCACCCATATCTCCAATCTTCACACCAGGGTACGACAACATCGTCTTCGGGTCTCGAATTGGAACAACAAAACCGTGTAGCCCATGACTCTGGGCGTTCGGTGTGAAGAGTTGAGCAAAAACAATAGCATGAGTTGCTGTCTTTGCTAAGGATATCAAGCGTTGTTAAGAAAGAGAACAGCTTACACTGATACTGGATTTTACGAGGAAGAACTCACCAAGATTACCCGACCAGCATTTCGCAGCTTCGAAATCAGGGGTATGGAGAACTATTTTCCCAGTTCCTACATCAAAATCTGCCCTCGTTCTCATCCCTCTCGTATTTGTTCCATGACTGATTTCTGTTAGCGCAAAACATCCTAGAAGCTAAAAACAGTGAAATCGCAAGGAGTGGATAGAAAAATACAGTAATTATCAAGCTCCTTACTTTTGTATTCAAAACCGCTTCAATATAGTCATAATGGTTCCCTGTTCCGATGCCCCTTATAGTTTGGTTGAAGAAGTCAAAGAGTAAAGTTCGTTTAGCGGAGAGAGACCAGTCGTACTGACCCAAGGCAATCATTAAAGCATTATTCTGCAAAAAAAAAATTAAAGAAAAAAAATTAAACAAGCTAAATCAATCATACAAAAATCCCCAAAATTCTCAAAATCCAATTGTTACAACTCATGGATTAAACTCACCATTCTCGGATCCTGAATTAACTCTTCCTCAGGAAGAAAGTCATATTGAATGACACGGAGCACCTGCTCCATTGTGACCCGTCGCTCTTCATCTATCGACCTTGGGACCGGCGAATGGGAGAATATGGGGTCTTCTTCAAGAACTTTCCAAATTTTGTACTATGGAAGTGAATCAGGAGGGTACGACGTTAAAACGCTAAATAAAAACCAGTACAATGCTATTTATTTTACCTTAAATTCAAGAAGCTTTGGATCCTCGATTATGTCCCTTACTATTTTCCAGTCACAAGACGCTTGTTTACGATATGAATCCAGTGGACCTTGAGGAAACTCTCGAGCGATCATTGCAGCGGCTGCTTTACTCGCATCCTCAAGAACCCTTCGATTCTTCTGACGCTGCTCTTCAGGTGACAAAGAAAGATTACCGCCGGACGGAAATCCCATGCTCAAAATTTTTATCTAAGACTAAAATACTGCAAATAGCCTGACTTGATTAATTTTACTATGGAACCTCCATCACTAAAGAAAAACCAGCTGAGAGATATAAACACGGGGGCTCCCGCATTTGACTTTGTTTTTGACATTTTGTCATCCATTTTTGTGTTTACAAACAGAACAGTATAATCGAATCGACCTCCTTCCTTAGTAGTTAGTGTAGATAAATCTAACTGCAATAATTGCAAGATTAAATCCCATGTAATCGGATTCCAAAGTTACATTAAACCATTACGCTTCCTCTGATTCCTGATCTAGGAACGCAGCAGGTAATCCAGCCGAACTCCCAATGCCAATTATCCAAACTCTTTAGAGCAATACTCATGAGGAGGACCGCAGGGATAAGAATTAGATTAACATGATGTAAATGTGACAAATGAGCATGATTTCCGCATTAGTAGTGTTTGGAGTTGATTTTTGTGACCTTTTGACCTAACTGAAGAGGATTTTAGAACACCATTATTGGGAGATTAGATGTAGCGTGAGTTCTTTCACTTCTTCCCCTTCTTCCCCTACTTTTTTGGTTCCGCTTTCACCGAGTGAAAAGCCCGGCGTGGGAAAATCAAACTTCCCTCCGTGCCTCACTTTTTTTTCCATCAACAAACAACGGACCGACCAACTGACTGAAGCTTTTATTTATTTTCATTCATCTCTTTGACACCGAACAGTTCGTTTCCTGTCCTCGTCTCAGTTCTCTTAAATTCAGCGTCAATTACTACTAAATGAGATTTTATATTAGTGCTCATGAAGAAGTCGCTGATTCCGCTCCAGGAGAATCAAGCCCCAAAAGTCCTACCCCGGGCGCTCAAGATTCCGTCGTCACCCGGTCCCATCCTCTCCAGTCCACGTAAGCCGTTAACACCCATACAGGGGAAACTGGGGAAGGTACCAGAAGATGAGATGGTCGGTAGAAAGCCAGCCGCTGTCTCTGTCTCTCTTCCATGTGCTGATGGTACTAAAGCAGAAGTAGGAGCTAAGGCAGGCCCTTCACGTGTCAACCTCAAGAAGGTCCAGACAAAGACCATCTCTAAAAGGAAGTCGGCAGAGAAGTTAGATAAATCTATTCAGACGGATACAAATGATTTGGAGCTCGTTACTGGAGGTGAGTTAAAGTCGGACAGTGAGAAGTTGTAATTTCTTTTGATAAGACCACGGAGGAAATGACTACGACTGTTTCTTTGATAGCAGGCGAACCACCATTGGTATACTGGAAGGAATTAGCCCTGGAAACTCGTGAAGCTCTGAAAGAGGCACTTAAAGAAAATGAAGAACTTACGGCACAAGTGGAGGCACTTGAGAAGGAGAAGCAGGAGCTTGCTGAGATCGTAGCCGAAGCTCAAGCATTAGCGAATATGGTCAGCGTAAGTAAATCAAATTAATTAAAAATAAAAGTCTTTATCATAATTGAATATTTCCTGTCCCTATAATTGGCGTTCTGTCTCGGTAGGCTGCTGGGATTGCTGCTGAAGGTGCAGACGAGTCTGGAATAGGTGGAGAAGTTGAGGACGCGGACACTTCTCTCAATACTTCTACCTGCTGAGCTAAACCGGAGGCTAATATTCTTATCGTCGCCAGTCAACGATACGATCGTTGCATGACTGATTATATTGTAAAGCATGAAAATCACTAAAAGATCTTCCTTTGCGAGGCTCCTCCTCGAACTCATTCCAGCCCCTCCTTCCTCCTCTCCTGTCTAATTATAAACTTCCAACCCTATATTCTTATTATTTGTACTAAAAGTAAAATGAAATTTCAGTAAAAAAAAGACAAGTTCATAAGAAATTAAGAAAAGCATTATAAATTCTCTTGCTTTACGCAGTCTTACTTTTTCCTTATTTCCTACTGCTTCTGTATTTAAAAAGGAAAATCCAAAACATTTAATTTTGATTATGAATTCAACAGGTTAAATGAAATCCTACTTTAAATTGTATTACTTGCTAATGTTGTAGACTAGTAAGGAATATTATTATGTTATAGTTTTATGTTCATACGATGACAAGTATTCTTACTTGGAATTGGTATAATGCGGAAGTAAAATTATTCACTAAAGAGATCCTACACTTCTAAGAAATCCTTCAAAAGAATACTCCTTCGCTTCTCAGCAATGTCCATTTGATTCTGAAGATCACCACGATCCGTCGATTCTGCCCTTTCTATTTTCCAAGACAAGTTCTCAATTTCTGCCTCTAGTTGAGCTTGCTGATACTCAAACTGAAAAGAAAATATAATGATGCACGAAGCACGAGAGTAGGAAATTATTATAGAAATCTGTCGGTATGAATTTGCTTCATGTAGACCTTACCAGTTCTTTCCTAGGCCCACACTCCATGTAATAAGCGTACGGGTAGGTGTATTTGAGCGTGTAACGACACTTCGCAAGTAAGTTCGCAGCGTCTAAGAGATACTGCCAGTCAATCCAAGTTCCAGCTGCCTCCATTACCTGTGTGGGTCAGAATGGACTAGTACACTTAATCTTTAAACAAAACGGAGGAGGGAGAAAAAGAAGCGTACTTTCACTTCTATTCGGTCCTTGATTCGCTGCAATGTCTGCTCTTCTAGCCTGAGGCTCTTTGAATGATTCTCCCACTGGAAAAAGAAAATAAAAGCAGGCGCACCTTTAGATTTAAGTTCATGCAAACGGATTTATGAACAAATAGGAACATGTGTGCCTTATTTATTATCTGTGGAACTGAAACCCAATTTGACGAAAAAATAAGCTTCAACGAAACAGAAGATGACTTAAGAGCATACAGCTGATAAAAGAAAAACTAAGATTCTAAGGCTTGCAATTGACCAAAGCAAATACAGGGATTCGTGATTACTTTAATTTGGGAATTAATCTTACCCTTTCATAGTAGTGAAGATACTTTTTGAGAGCTTCCCGTGCTTGGGCATGGACAGATTCATAGGCGATATTAGGGTTCTCCTTATACCTCGAACACTCATAGTACTCAGAGCCATGAGACTTCCAATCTCCGAGGCACATCCAGCAAAAATCGTGCTTACAGTTGTAGCACTGCATATGATTACATCCTCCATTCTTCTCAATGCAAATATGGCATTTCGGGCACTTATTGAAAGTAAAGTCAGGTTATAGATCAAAATATAATGTTCAGAACAGAAGAAAAATGACAGATCATAATTCCTTACATCTTTCGTGTGAGCGCTTATGTAGTTAGCGGTTTCGCTGTCATCTGCGCATTTCGTTAGCCATCGCTTGATCGTCTCACAGTCAGTAGGAGCGTGATAGTCAGTTCCACACCTGAAACTAATGAGAGAAACGGCATGAAGAAGACAAACAAATATAAAACCAAAGAAGTGACGAGAATATTGTAAAACTTACCAAAAAGTAGATTTGCAATGGTGGCAAAGAACTCGCTTAGCCATCGGCTCCTTTGATCGGACTATGATATCACAGTTCGGACCTGGACAAAACCTGTGAGAAATAACAGCTCATGACTCCGATTCAAGGAATGGAAGCGAAAGTGGGTCCAACTGGCGCTTACCGTAGCTGCGGATGGGACTTCACATAGTCCCTGAAACAGAATCGTTGATATTTCTCACGTATATTGGGTTTCGTCAGTAGAAGTAGGACAAAATCTTCAGGAGCAAGTACAACACAGTCTTGAGCCATACATCCGATCGCTAAAAAGAAAATTATTCTTAATCAATGTGAGCTTAGTTCTTCAAATTCACTAAGGCTGCCTTACATGTACTGTTACCCTCTAGAATCTGAACTTCAAAATGCATGGTCCAGCACTCCTTGCAAAACTGATGTCCACAAGCGAGAGACTTGAAGGACTCGAAGGGCTGGTTAGCCAGGCAAACTGGGCAGACGAGGGTTCCAGGTTTGAGACTGTATGGAGCTGATGACTTAATTATGCTCGTATCTGGCTTGACCTTGGCGTCTACAAGCGTTCCATGTGCATCAGTCTGATATAATTTGATTACCTCCGACAAGGACCACTCCATTGTATGGAGAAGAAGCTTAGCAAGTGACGGTGTCACCTAAAACAGGCAAAAGAAGGAGATCAGTCTTAACCCGACGACAACAGTCTTCTAGACGAAACTAAAATAAACTACGCCAGTGCTTACCGTTACTTGATTTGAAAGGATCTCGACTAACTCGTTAAGCAGTTTTTCAACTTCCTCAACTCGTAGGCATTCAAACTGGAAACTCTCTGGATCTCTTTTCATGTCTCCATTGCTGTCGATCTCATCATCAATCGTAGCACTGTAGTAGTCTTCATAGTTATCATCTTCAATTTCACAGTCCGAATCAACATCGTCAGCTGACATTCTTGAAGAGGCTTGTTCGATGAAGGTGACCCGAACGGGCACTTAAAGTGACTAGTGAAAGGCCAAAAATGAAGTCAGAGAAGGTCAACCATACATTCAATTTGTACTTACGATTTCCGAGGATGGACAGAATACTGGAATTACAGGAGGATCAGAACAGAAGAGGCAGCTCTCCGCAGAAGAGAGGAAGAGCAGAATAATAAAAATGATTCCAACCCTTTTCTCGTCATCTCATTCTTGAACCACCACCTCCTCTTTTTTCCAATTTTTATTTGAGTGAGGTACGGATGCACAAAGCGTAACGTAGAATTGTCACTGACCCTTCGGTAATACGCCATGAGATTAAACAGAGTAGGTCATGTTCAGAAACAAAGAAATAATTCAGGATGTTTATAATTTAATCATAATTCATTTAAATGGAAAAAATTGCTTGCTCTCATTAGCGCCCGCAGTCGACAAGCCACCTTTAAGAGTGACCCTGGGCCTTGAGCTACGAAAATCATGTGCACTGACTCAATCACTGTAATTCTTCCAGTCTACTGGATACAGGAGCATAGAGAAAGAAATATGTCAGATCGCCGTATGACTGCAGCATCCCACTACCATCAGCAATCCCAATTAGTCCCTAGCTCCTCCCTTCTATTCTAGGTTCTTCAGCAAACCGGGTACAAAGGCAGTATTTGACTGAAAACGTAAAATGATCAACTGTCCAAACATTATTGCAAGGACTCGCTGGAATATTAATCGACTTGACCGAATGCCTTAGTTCCGTTACAGAACTGTTAAAAATAAAAGCCACACCATTTACGTAATTATTAATTGACATCGGGAATGCCAAACACAACGTCTGAGCAATCGGGGAAAACAAAATCTTAAAATTCGGAACTATAGTTTTTAACTTAGCAATTTATTTAGGATGCAGCAAAGGTAACAATAATATAGTCGACTCGATTTATCGATCACTTGCTCGACAACACCCCTTGTTTGAGCATAACAAGTAGCGGAAGACTTTATGAACGTCTTCCGTACAGCCTAGGTTAATAGAAAAAAGCTTGGTAGTCGGAATAAGTTAGGTATAAAGAGTCCGTATCAAAATACTTGCTAAAATAGCATTAGTGGCTCGTTAGTTACCTTATTTGCCGTCACCTGAATAATCATCTATAGCATATAATAGATGCATATAAAAATTAAGTAGCATATATGTAATTTCAAAAATATAGTCTAGATTATAGGCAGTAAGAAAAATATGCCTGAACTTTTCAAAAGTAAACCTAAAGAGAATACTACTTAATTTGTAATAGGAGATTTTGATCTCAGGGGTAACAACAAAAAGTGAACACAAAAAAAAATAAAGAATTATAACAAATCCATGAGTAGCGGAATAATAAAATATGATGATGGAATTCAATGACGCAGATAACGGAGGAGGCGTCTCCCATCCTCTGAATTCTTGATGTCACAAAGGTTTATACTGAATTTGGCAAGTCGCAGAAGTTTGCATTTCCTTGGAGCTGTAGAAGGTTGGTTGGGCCGGGCAGTCGCTTTATCAATCTCGGTCTTGGTCATGGATTTCACTTTAAGACTGAACCCTTTGCATTTGTTGAGTAGAGTAAAGGACTCGGACTTCACACCTGGAGTAAGAAGATATTTTTCAGTTAAGGACACAAAAAGCAAGGCAATACTATTAGTTTCATTAAAACCTGGTATAATAGATCTTACCTACAACAAGCTCAGTGTTGCGATGAATTCTAGACCGCCGGCCGAATGAATATCGGTGAGCATATTTCCTTGGAGAACGTGGAACTGGTGTGGGAATCGTAGCCGTTGAGTCTTCTGCCTTATTATCACGAGAAATTCTCGCATTTTTCTTTGGTGAATCCGCGCAGAGTTTGTCTAACTCCATGGACAATGCTGACGCATTGGATACGAGACCGTCTTTAGTATCTTCGAGAAATTTTTGCCCACGAGCACTGGAGATCGGCAAAGGATGATGGCGAAAGTGAGAAGCGATCTTCGATTTCATCTTCGGGCGTGATGCACGTGCCACATCTTCTCCCGTACTCGAAGGGACTGCTCCTACCGGTGTTTCCGTTGCTTTCGGCCGCATTCCAATGGATTCCATATAGGTCATCTGCTTAAAAAAACATGGGGCTTAACGGGTCCTCGGCAATACATTTCCTGAAGAAGCTGAGCTCACTTTTTTATGAATATCGTTATTGTCTCTTATGTCGCCATCCCCACCACTCTCCATAAGCATCTGGACACAGACAGCTTCATGGCTCTAATAAAACACCAAAATCAAAACAAATTGGCCAAATAAATTACCTCCAGAAATGCGGATAATATAGTCAGCATATGCTTACATTTTTTTGAGTCTCCTGTGGGAAGGATTTCTCACAAGCATCACAGTAAAAGATCAATTCATAGCTGCGCTTCGAGCGTTTTTTGGCCTTACGGCGTTTCAATAATTTGCCTTTGCTTTTGGGTCGGATCCGGGGGTTGGCCGTCACACAATTTTGATTATTTTTCGAGTTACCACAGGTCCCTGTAGCTACACCGCGGAATTCTTCCAACTTGCTTCCTGTATTATTTGAATGCGGAACGACCTTCTGGAGAACAGTCCTGAGCTGTGCTTTAGTCTTTTCCGTGTTGATAAATACCACTGGTGTGCTGACTTTAAAGTCTTGAAATGTGATTGTATGACGACTGGATTTGACAGAGGAGGATGATCGATCGGTGGTAATACCGAAGACGCCACCAGGCAACATCACTGCTTTTCTCTTATAGTTTGGAGAAGGCGCCGGGCTGATCTTGTTCTTGTCCCTGCTCCTTAACGCCTGCAACAGTTGCCGATCCTATGGGAAAATGAAAGTAAATTAATTTTTTAACTAAATTGCTTTACTACCAAGGATAACTAATAATATCATGGATTAAATTAGTTGCATGTGTGGCTTCGTAATAGTACCCAGCTAGAGCAGAATTCTGTAGACTATCATTATGAAACGTCAGAGACAAGAAGCTGTGGTTAAAGAAAGGAAGCTTGATGAAATGAGAGTCGAACCGTGAAACACTGAATGACAATGACCATGATAAAACACAAAATGCAGCTGGGTCTGAGTTTCTAGCAGAGGTCTTCCAGCTTGTCATTATTGTCAAACTGTTCGGCAAACAGCAAGTGGAAGGGAAAAGGAAGTCACAATAAAGATAAGGGACATTTTCTTAACCCGGAACCCGGTATTATTAAAACTAACGAAATATTAAATCAAATATTAAATCACAGAGGGTGATTCAGGCTTATTGAATAACTACTGTTCAGCTTAAACCTTCTGGGGGCTTATCCGATTATCCGAGCTTTACGTAAAGACAGGTTTTCCGGGAGGCTTTTCCTGTCAGCTTTTTACATCGGGTGTAAACTTGCGATCTGCATCCTATTTTCCATCGCCAAAAAAATTTCTCGAACATAAACACTTTTCGAGCTTTTGCTCAGAATGTTTCACTTTCCTCAAGCTCTAAATCCTAAGTCCTTAAACGTTTTGTTGTGAAATTAGAGCTTGTTACTTAGGAAGCATTTTTAACCATGCCAGCTTTTTTTGCATAAATCCTGTTAGCCAAATTTTCGCTAAAAATCTATGAATCCATAGCGTGGGTAATCTTCTCCATAAGCGGTTTCATTCTACTTATATTCTTCCAGAAATAAATCGTGAGTGCTTGGAAGGATTCTTGTGGAACTTGGCCCAGTTGTTTCGATAGCTTCCTCAATCAGAAAAAAGTTTTTATTCCGTTCGAGGTTCGATCAAATTACCATCTACCTTCTTAATCTTTATCCAACTCACCCAACGCAAATTGATTCTAGTTAAATCATTGGCCTGCTAAAACTCCCGAGATAAAACAAGATTCATAATCCCTCTCCAAGAATGGTACGGTAAAATAATCCGGGTTCGTCCCAGTGTTTCCATAAATGACCAACCCACGGTAATAACCATACGACCCAGAATAACTGACTGTTTCTTCTACCAAAAGTAAGGCCTCAACATCCATTGCACTACTGCTCAGCAGAAGTACCAGATCCTTATTTGGTCGCCATGTTCTAACTCTAACTCTATTGGTAATGATTTTCCTGACAAGATTTAAGTGAAAAGGAAATCACATTGCAAGCACTGAGCTGGATTTAGGCAGAGCCACCCGCGGCTTCATCCCAGCAGATATCATCCCATGCTTCATCCCAGCAGATTTCATCCCATGCTTCATCCCAGCAAATATTATTCCATGCTTCATCCCAGCAGATTTTATCCCATGCTTCCATCCCAGCAGATATCATCCCATGCTTAATCCCATGCTTCAGCCTATGCATCATCCCATGCTTCATCCCAGCAAATATCATCCCACTTTTACCTCGGCATTCTACCGCGGCATAAAAATCGAATTTTTGGAGTAGAAAGGCTTCGCCCGCCCTCTTGACCTGTCAAGCTAAAGCCTAGTAAACCTAACAAGATTAACGTGCTGTCCGTCGTTCGAGTCCCGGTCACGAAACCCGATCAGTAAACCTAAAATATCAACATGCTTTCCTTCGTTCGAGTTCCGGTCACAAATGATACGGTTCGTATCGTGACCGGAACTCGAACGACGGACAGCGTGTTAATTTACTAGGTTTTAGCTTGACAGGTCAAGAGGGGTGGGGGGGGGGGGGGGGGGGGGGGCGAAGCCCTCTCACTCCGAAAATACGATTTTTATGCCGCGGTAGAATGCCCAAGGTATAAGTGGGACGATATTTGCTAGGATGAAGCACGGGATGATATCATCTGGGATGAAGCATGGGATGAAATCTGCGGGGATGAAGCAACGGCCAGCTCTGCCTAAATCCAGCCGATCAAAATTGATTTTTGCATTAGTCCTTCCACAAAATCTGCCCAAAACTTCTCTACTGAAGGGCCCCACTACTGCGACTCTGCACATCCGGGAGAACAGTGACCAAACTAGCAATTTTTAGTCACACTGGTGCTTTCTAACCTAATGTTTTTAAACAAGCAATGTCGTCACCCGATTAAACCCTTGCCCGAATAGAGTAGGAAAAATCTTACTAGGGTTTTGAACTGAAGGGCTTTTCAAGATCCAGCATCCAGCAAGCTTTACCCCCGCATGAACTTAACAGTAATGTAATAGTGGATTGATTCTGAAGACATCATCCGGAAGATCCTATTTTAGCTATTTAAAGATTTTCTATTTAAGGTATCTATTAAAGATTCCTTAAAAATAATTGACACAAATAATCAATTCTTCTCTGCTACAAAAATAAGGCTGATGGATCAGACAAAATTAAAGAATCTTGTTCTATACAAAAGTGTGGCGCAATTCGGGATGGAAGCAGGAAGCAGGAACTAATGATTACGTACCATTGGATTGGACCAGAACGTCGCTTCAACTAACTAGGATACAGTATAATTCCGATTCCGACTTCACGTTTAGAACAGTCGCGAGTGCCAGAACTGAACTCACAAATATGAATTGAGTCAGCAGATCTGACGAAGTGATGATAAAGACAGCACAAGAAGATCACGGCAGTTGATTAGAAACTCACTACTGCAAAGAAGGAAGGCATAGAAAATGGTGTGAAGTAAACGATTCTCTGAAGTAAAGAGAAATGAAATAAATGGCTTGAACTGCTGAAGAAAACAATACTTCGCATCAGCAAATAGTCTGTGTTAGCTGCTTGAACCCGCTAGCTCTCAACAACAACCTCATTTCGACTTGTTCTCTTCTTCCTAAATCTAAATGCAATCCTTCTCTTTCCTATACTGTTAC
>JABASM010001151.1:786-16057 GCA_019776545.1 Brachystomella parvula | reverse complement strand
TTCAATCTGACGTATCAACAAGCTCTCCAGGTCTATTGGTTCGTCTGGAAAATGTACCGGAAGTTGACTGTTTTTCCCGTGCTGTTAGCATGGTGAAAAAAGCTGAAACCCCCCCTTAATTAAAATTCATCGTTCTATGTATACCTATTTTTTAAGGATTAGTAAAGAAATTCTGCTCTGTAGGGATATTTTCAGGTGTTGTTCATAATAATTCTGACAAAGGCAAATTTAAAGTTACTTAATCAAATTTTGGGCTCAAAAAAAAATTAAGATTCGTTAATGCGTTATTTTTTTTTAATTTTCACATTTATTTTTGTTTTGCTATTATAGGGTTTATCATGGTGTTTGATCCCTTCGGAATCCGATACATAGAGATACGATGGATGTTTCAAAAAGAAAATTATTCGTTTTTGGGATTTTCCCGTTATTCGTAAAAAATTTTTATTTTTTTAATTTAAAAGTTGGAGCATTCCTAAACTTTTTACTAAAATAGCTGTGCTTTTAAACTTTAAAGTTTTGAGTTTGATTTTTGACTTTGTAAATAGGATTAACTTTATCGTATTTTTACGTTTTCACGTTTTACTGTCTTAAAATTCACGGTCAGTTTTACTTCTGCAACTTTTTTTTCCGTTTTTAATTTACTTAAAAAATATTTTTTTTTAAATTTTCAGTTTTTCTTTCTGTTAAAAATTATTTCATTCTCCTCAAAAATTCAGCCGGCAATTTAAATGGGTGATGGCATTTTTAGGGAGAAAATAAGCTTATAGAAATTGTTTGTTTTCACTCCCGTCCTGAGGGAAGCCTTGTGTTTCCCCTGCTTGACTTCGTAGCTGAATGATTTTTAACCTAGATTAATTAGATGTTGAGGAGAAGGAAAGTTTCCTAATCCTAAGTTCAATCCTTCATGTCCCTGCCTCAAGAAGTCAAAGTTGGAAATGGTTTTGTTGTCCGTAGTTGAGTGTTGTAATGGAAGTTTGTCAAGGAAATGGATGGTGAGGGAAAAGTTAAAAATCGGAAGGCTGGGTTCTATACCTCTGCTTTAAAATGGGTAAAAGTATTCTAAATTTTCTGAAGGAGACATGAATCTTGTACATATATTGGCAGAAGTGAGAAAGAGAAATAGGAACAATTTATTTTCAACTCCAACAACCCTAGCCTGTCTTTTTGGAATTTCTCATTTCAAAACTTTCTTCTTCCTTTCTCCTAGTCCTAGACTTCTTATTTTCGGGTTTTAAAACTTTTCTATCGCCCATGCATATCCTTCAGAGTACTTTCTTTTTTTCTCTCTCTCTTTTTTTTACATAGCATAGGAAGTATGGGCTCTTTGCGGTGTAAAGAGAGGCAAGGGGAAAGGTACACAGAAGAAATTGAATATCTAATATTGTTCTCTCTTTACTTTCTCCCTAGCTTTATTTGAAAAAAAAAAACTTCATTTTAACAATGTAGAAAAGGCTGGTTATTTGCTTTCACTTTTTTCCTCTCCTCGTCCTCCTCTCTGCAAAATGATTTTCACTCACTTTCTCTTTTCCTCCCTTTTTCACAGCATCACGCTTCACTTTTTCCTCTTTGATTAAGAGAAGGAATTATGCAACTTTTTTTCTTCTTCTTTTTTTTTCTCTTAACTGAAGGGAATGGAAATTTTTTTTTTTTTTTGAATGAAGCTGTTGGTTTAGTCGAAAAAGAAAATGTTCAAAAAAAAGTCGGGCTTTCCTTCATTTTACTCATCCTTTTTTTCTTTCTCATCTCAAACCCAAAGTGAAAATGAAGAATCCCAACTGTGAGAAATATCCCGGCTGTAATCAAGAGAAACGTTTTTATCAGAGTCCATTAGGCCCCATTTCCCTCACATGAGGAGAAGAGAAAGAAAGTTGATGAACGAGAGAGAATCGACTCTTTTCTTTTTCTTTTCTCTTCTATCCTCCTTATACTACCAATCTAAAAGGAATCGTTTTAGCTTAAAGACTTTAAGACCTCATTTTAGGAAGGAAGCGAGAGTTGAAAATTTACCAGTCATTTTAGAACCATTTCTGCTTCCCATGTCTTTTCCAGGGAAAAAAGGAAAGAAAAAGAAAACTTTGAAAAGGAAAATGAGAGTGAACACGTTCTCAGCCTCTGTCTTTTCTATACATGAGAACGTCTTTTTTTCTTCTTCTTCTTCTTTTCATGGGAATAGTGAGTTGAAAATTTACAAATTATCTTTTTCACTTTCTCTGGGGAAAGCAGAGTTTTTCTTATTGAGACTTTCTAATGAATGAGCTTGAGTAAATGTAATTAAGCTTCTTAATTTAAATTTATACTTGTGGATTTTAATTGATTTTTTATTTTTGATTACAGGGTACGATAGAGAAATCCCACATTACGTCCGCTATTCGATGGTGGGAGATGCTACACGAGGGGTGCATAACCTAAGGATTGTCAATGTCAGCCTCTCGGACATCAATGAGTACCAGTGTCAGGTTGGGCCAACGAAAACGAATACTCCTATCCGCGCTGATGCTCGTATCAACGTACTTGGTGAGTTTTTTATATTTTTACGATCTCTTTCCCTCTCTTTTCAGCGCAAAAACAAGAAAATATCACACATGCTAATTGTATTTTATTTAATGACTTTTTTGAAATGGCGTAGTTTGGTCAAACTTTGATCAATGAAAACCAAACCCTTTTATAATTGTTCAGATTTTTAAATTTCTTCTGAGAAATTAAGGGTTTAAATTTTTCGCGTTTGATTTTCCTTGTTTATTTTTTTGGCACCTTTCAACATTTTTCAAAAATCCTTATAGATTGAGAATACAAAAATCAGTTCGGTAATAACTAATAAGCAGCCTATTTTCCTCCAACTTTTTGTTTAAAAAAAGTTGGAAATCTTAATCTTGAATTTGAAGAATTTTGTTAAGAAACTAAAATTTTGAATTTCACTCAACGTAATTCTTGGTTTTTATCGTAGAGGTTTCCTGAGGATTATTTAGTTTTGATTCAAAGAATGATTTCGAATAGCGCAGATTTACAGTGCGCGTCACTGAACACGATACAAATCAGAAACCAAAATTTGTCATTTTCTGAACAAGTTGTAGTTTCAGAGATACGAAAATTTGACTGCTGTGAAACGTTAATTTGAGCAGCTAAATGATCAATTGTATTGTTTTCAATGACACGCTCTGTACTTTCTTTTTTCCTTCGAATTAAAGTCTGAGAAAAAATTAAAAAAATAGTTTGATTTTAAAGTGCGATTGATTGATTAGGATTTTTGAATTTTTAAATAATAAATTCTTAGCACATTTCTTCTAAAACTGGAATGACTCCAGAACTAAGGCGAGCTAGAGTGAAAAAAAGTTCCGAAAAATTTCCATTTTCTTATCATCAATCAAGTGAAAGGAAGGGAAGTCAAAGGTGTGTGATGGGAAAACCTATAGGTATCAGAAACTATAAAAAAAATGAGCTGTGTGTTCTCTATAGAAAAAACCTGCTGTTAAAATCTGTAGTTCCCCGACCTAAAAACTCTTTTCCAGCTTGTAGAAAGTATATAGAAGCCTTCGGTTACTTCCGGGTTCTCAGTTTTCGTATGCAAAAATATTCCATCCTCCTCTCGGTCCCCTTGTAAAGTTTTGAATTATAATAACAGGGTTCACACTGGAGTTAATCAGATGATGAGAGAATCCCTTTCATCAAGTCTAGACTAAAAGAGAAGATGTGTTTTTCTACTTTAATTACATCACCCTCCTTTTCTCTCTCTCACTTTCTCTTTCCTTTTCTCCTTTACTCCTCTGGAGTTGGGAAGAAGGAAAAGGAGATCAGAATGAATAATTTGAAGCTCAAAGGACTCCACTTCCTTCTCTCCAGACTCTCACCGTCCACTTGGAAAATTTACTACGGACCTTTGTATTAGGGCACCACCGAATTCCTCTTCCTGTAAAACGTCTACAAAAAAGTGTCCAACAGAAAGAAAAAAGGGTGAAAGTCCGAGAAATCCTTCTACTTTATGTTAAGACAATGGGAAATTGAGTACCGTGGAGTGGGATGAGAAGAGAGACTGATATGTAATTCAAGCTATCACATATTTTCTGTTGACTAAGTAAAATTTTCTGGGCGCCTTAATATTTTACGGCCCATGTGTTTCAAAAATCTTCGAAAAAAAAGTTGCCCCTAAGCACAGAAACGTTTTTAGTCTGAAAAAGTATGCTTGAAGCGTGTTGTCGTGCTCCGGAAAAAGTTTGTATTTGAAAAATCCGAAGTACGCGCGTCGAAGAACTTTCCACCCGTAAGACGCTAAAAACGCTGAGTTCTGTTAAGAAGGACGCTTGCTGGCCTGTTTACATGTTCATGTCTCTTCTCTTCCCACCTGTCCCTTCTCACGCTGCTCCACGGTAATATTGATGAATAAAAGTTTAAAAGCCAGGTTTAAAATTCCTAGGCTAAAAATGCTTAAAAAATTTTGAATTATAATTAGATCTGATAAGACTTCTGCTGTTCCCCTGAATTTCAGTTTTCATCATTGAGACTCTCTTCTCACGTTTCTTTTCCACGGATTTCTGGAATTTTTAGTCTGAATTGCATTAAAGCGTTTTTAGTGGTGTTTTCCGAATAAGGATATAACGAGGCAGCAGTTTCTTCTTCACTCCAAGTAGCTAGTTGTTTGTCCAAGAAATTTAGATTTTTCTTAACTTTTTTTTGTTTCTTTTTTGAAAAGAAGTGGAAGTGTTTGAGGAAGATATTCGTATGGAGAGTGAGTAATGGTGACATTGTGGACTATTTATGGAGAGAGAGAAATAAAATAAAAAGAAGGGAGAGGAATAAATGTATTTTGTTGTTCTTTGGAGTTGATTCTTTTCCTTTTCTTTTTTTTTCTTTGAGAAGAAGAAGAGATTTTGGAGTGATACTCTCCATTTACTCAGGAAATATTCATGGGACAAATTCTCGGAGAGGGAGAAAGAGCAATGAAACAGAAAGATGAGCTCTAAAGGATGACTCCTATTAAAAGTTTTTTTTTTTTCTGGCAATATTTTTATTTCTCCACGAATGCTACTTACTACTTAGTAGTCTGCACGGGTGATATTTATACTTTTTAAAAGTAAAGTTTTTTAAATAGTAGCAGAGTTGGGTGAGCGGTACATGACAGCAGTAGAATAAAATTTTTCTTAACGAGTTTTTCGTTTGTAAATCTACCGGATGACCCAGATGTTGGCTAACCTAAATTCATCGGAAAAAAATCAGAAAAAATAAAGAAAACAAATTGAAATGAGGAACTTGAACAATTAGACTTTTTTTTAATGATGAACACAAGGCTCATTCCAGTTTTTTTTTTTTTTTTTTGCGGAAACAAACTTTAATCAAAAACAAGCGCAAGTCTCAGGATCAAAGGAATTTATAGAATGGGCCTGAGATAAACTGAGAAAGTGAGAGATTGAATGTGAGAAGCCTGTAGAATTTCCTTCCGTTGATATCATGAACCTTTGATTGACAGACCTGCTTAGGAAGTCTAGTTGGACGGACAGGGAGAGCATTCTAATTCTTTACTTCACTTTTCCTTTCCTTGGAAATCAATTCCTTAGGATTGAATCTCAGAAGTGCTTCTCATCTCAATTCCTGAAAAAAAAGGAATTGTGTTTTCTCTCCAGAAAATGAAAATAAAGGGAGAAAAGACAGGAGTTAAGGGGGAGGGGTAAGCGTAGTCTGTGAGGCATATGAAAGTGTGGTTCGTGATTCAATTCACCTGTAATACTCTAGAAGTAAAGTGGAAAAAATCGGAAATTCAAACCCTAGGATTGTCTCCATCAAATCCAAATGATGAAATTGAAAAATAGAGTCAGAAAATTTAACGACTGGAAAGAACCCTGCTTTTTTTTTATTTTTTTGAATTCCAGATGGAGGGGAAAAGAGAGTGGAAAAAGCAGGGGTTAAGAAAACATTTTGGCTTTTCTAAGCAAAGTGACCTAGTTTGTATATGCATAAAAAAATTGCTATGCGAAGGGAGGAACTTAAAAAAAAATCATCCTTGAACCAAATTTCGAATACTTGCTCAGAACGTGCAGTAGTAAAATCATAATTTAATAACTTTGAGAATGAGGAAGAGAGGGAATTTGAGAATCATAGANCCAAATTTCGAATACTTGCTCAGAACGTGCAGTAGTAAAATCATAATTTAATAACTTTGAGAATGAGGAAGAGAGGGAATTTGAGAATCATAGAAAAACTTGCTTTCACCAGATAGTACCAAAGTCAAATAAAAGTGGGAGGAGGAAGTGATAAGGATTTTCTGTTTCCGGTTTCCTATTTGACTCTCTCAGCAAGATAGCATTAGATTCGCTATCATTTATCTTACTACAACCTCCCCTACAGAACTACATTTTTTCTTACATAAGAAATTCAGTAACCCCTCCAAGAGCATCACTCAATTAGAGTGAAAGCAACAAAGTTTAAATCTACTTCCTTTACCATCCGTTTCATGCATTTCTTATGTATGTAAAGTAACTAAAGATTTTTTAGCACACCAAAAAAATCCTGCTTATGTTCTGAATTTTAAATTTTTACAAGGGAACCTCACTACAGGTTTTGATTTCCATGAAATCGACATCGCTACAAATGATGGGAAAATAAGATTCTGAGTTTGGTTGTGCACACTGTTGATTTTGTTTTTTAATTAATTTTTTCGGGCAATCCTTTCGGATTTAGCGCATAAAACCAACATTTTCAAGGATGGGCATCGACAAAAAAAGTTGTTTTCTTTAAAAGCCTGAAAAATCGTGCCGTGTCGTCTGAAATGTGGTAGAAATAATTTTATTTTTCTGTGTCGCTCCAATATCAGATGTAGGGGAATAATCCAACTTTTCTTCTTTTCTAAAATTAATTTTTTTGTCTCCCTTCGAAATGTCGATTTTTACGTTTAAATCACATAAGGATTTCCTGAAATCGAAGAAGAATTCAAGGGAATTTGAAAACTGAAAACTTAAGATCTGAGTGAAGTCGAGTTTTGTATCTTATTTTCTCGCCATTTGGAGAGTGATATACGCCGACAGCACCGAAATAATCGTTGGACTGCTCTAAACCTTCCCTTGTAAGCTAATCTTCCCTTTTCTTCTTGACTTTTTATTTCTAAAGGACAACGGCGGAATAACATTATGAAACCGGGGCGCTGGAACTTTATATGAAACCTTGCGGTTTCAACTCAGTTTTTAGCTTAGAATCGATTGGTGGAAGTCATTTTTCCAAATTCGAATTGGTTTGACCTCTAGAGGTCACCAAAGGTCAGATTCTTGACCTCACGGATTTGAATAAACGATAGCTCGATCGAAAGTGTTTGTTGTTCTGATTCTAAAAATAAACTCCCCTTGACCTTTTTAAAGTACAGCATGGCCCTCACATGGCGCCAAACCTTTTGTTCAACCTTAGATGACCTCTGGCTACCATGTTTTACATGAAAAAGGTCAAGTGTGGTATATTTTTAGAATCAAGACAACAAACCCTTTCGATCGAAGTATCGCTTGTCCAGATCCGTGAGGTCAAAAATCTGACCTTTGGTGACCTCTAGAGGTCAAACCAATTCGAATTTGGAAAAATGACTTCTACCAATCGATTCTAAGCTAAAAACTGAGTTAAAACCGCAAGGTTTCATATAAACTTCCAGTGCCCCGGTTTCATAATGTTATGCCGCCGTCGTCCTTTTCAAGTTTTACCCGGAACATGGTTTTGATGAATGAGAAAATTGAAAATTCCATTTATTGTCTGCATGATTATGTAATTTCGTGTGTAGGAACTCAAAACATTTTTCTAAAGAAAAATGAAGTAAAGAAAGTCCATGTTTTAGTTTTCTTTTACAAAAAGTAGTGTAGGAGTGACTTGAATCCACATTTTTATGAATTCTTTCTCTCCCTTTCATTTATGTTTGTACTTGTGCTGGCTGATTTCATTCAAAGGAGCAAGTTGAACGTGTTTTGAATTGAAAAAAAAAATCTTCGTAGCGCCCCTCCCTTACTTTTTCCCTTTTATTCGAGGTGAAATATCAATTAAGCGCCAGAAATGCAAAAAAAAGGAAGAAAAAAAAAAGAAATTTCTAAATCCTCAAGCGTAGTATAAATCTGAAGGCTGGAAGTTAAATAATTTTCTGTTAATCCTATTCTGAGTAAATAAGTATAGCCGTAGTGAAAGTATGGAGAAATTTAGAAGATGCTCAGGCTTTTACTCAAGGAATGTGGACAGTAGGGGGAAAAGTCTATAAATCAAAGAGGGATTTGAAGTTGTATCAAACAATTTCCTAGTTACATCAAAACTTGAGATTAAGTCTCAGCATCCTCCTTCCGAACAAGATTAGTTTACTAAACTTAATTTACTACATTACATTTTTTTTTCTTCCTCCGTTCTCTTCCTGTTGTGTCAGGAAGTGAGGGTGAGTGAACTAGCCTAGAAATCTGTAGGGAAAAGTTTCTAAGGAGTAAATCTAAGATTTGGATTTCCTCTTCTTGTTGAAGATGCTAATTTTCCATGGGGTCCATTGCCAAATCCAAGTGCCTTGATACACAGAAGAGAAGTTTCTTCTTCGCTTTCCTTTGAAGATAAGGAATCCGCCAAAGTCATCGATCTTCATTATTTGGAGGAGGAGGAGGGGAAGCACTCGAAGAATGGGATACAGCCTCAGCTAATATTAACTCTACCACCGCCGATATGTGTATATTTTATCAGCCTGTCCTTTATTACCATTTTCCTGGGAAATGAATAGGAGATGATGATGATGATACAATTCAACTCTCTTCTAAAGAATAACTCAACTTCTCAAATTCATTTCATTGGAGAGTCGTTTTCTAGCTTCTTTTCTATTCTACCAGAAATACGAGTAAATAATCTCATACTTCTTCTCATAATAATAACTGCTGGGGTGGAGTAGCCGCCAACTTCCCAAAATTAATCCCTTTTCTTGCCAATTCCTCTCAGAGCCCTGGATTTTGACCTACTCAAGGGTGTAGCTCCGACGTGGAATTTAGAGTACAGATAGGACTTGGACAGAATTACAGAAAAATTTAATCTCCCGGGAAGCTTATACTTTTTCTACGGTTACGGTATAGTCGTCGCAGCCCACATACAGCTTAGGCTGTCCGAGCCTGGCGCAATGATTCCGTGTATTTTTTTTTTTTTTTTTTTTTGCAAAAAGTTAGGAAATAATGTTTTTGTAATTTTGAACTCAGCTCATGTTCTAATATTTTATTTTAGCTGTAAAACTCCGAAATGCGAAAACTTGTGATCTCTCAATTTTCAAAATTAATTTATTTAAAACTGTTTAATTCTTGTCTTTCTTTTAGCTTTTTTTAGTTTTGATCTGTTCTTTTTCTTTGTGCAATTTATCGTTTTTTATTTTTTAATATTTATCGCTTGTGAACGCAATGTAATGTGAAAATCCAAAAAGGCTGCTTCTTCGGCGGAGTGCTAAGCATTGTGTCGCGAGCAATTTTTTATTCCTTATTAATTGTTTTGTTGTAAGGTAAAGTTCTTAAGCTTGCTATTTTTTTTATTTTTATTGACAAAAAAAAAAGCATAAATCAAGTTAAACTTTGTTGAAAAATTTTAAGTATACTTTCTAGAACATTTTTTTTTCGTTCCTAATTTATCGTAAGCTTGAGTATGGAATTTTTTTTCTTGTCTCAGTTTGGCGCCTTCTTGGAATATTTAACCAAAAAGTAGTATATACTTTCCGATAGGAAATTCAAATTCCCGCTCTGAAAAAAAAATCTAGCTGTATAGAAGGAATGGATCTTATTCGGTTAACTCCCAGTAACCCTAAAAAATTTACTTGTGCAAAAAAAAGAAGAAAAAAAAAAATTGGAAACCTGGAAACGGGTAGGCGGGTGTATTTAAAAGGTCTTTTTGCAAAGCTCCGTGATTTCTCCATGTTGCTGCTTACCAGCGAAGACATTAAAATATTCAGTGGCGACTCTCTAGAATCGTGTAGTGGTTGAGGCTTATGGTTAGGAGGGAGTGGGTGGAGTTATTTACGCTGGATGGCTATGGATTTTAGCGTGAAAGGGATCAATCAATTGTTTGATATCTGAGAGTGGGAGTAGTAGTTTCCCTTTAGGGATGTGTGCTTTCCTGGCTGGGTAATGACTGGAGCGTACGGGACTTGAATACGGTAATGGAGTCTAGTCCTTCCGAGTATTTCCAAGCCTCTGGACATTGATTAGCCGTAAACGGAAAGCTTGGTCGATTAGGCATTTTGTGTGGTTGAGGTCAGTCAATGGCCCAGAGTTGACATGAGCGAGGCTAGGGGACTAAGAGAGCTCATTACTAATGGACCTCTCTCGGAAAGGCTTTTCCTTTTCACGCCTCCACCCATTCCCTCTCGAGGGTCATTTGAATCACTCTCCTCTCATCATGACCTCAATCACTCACTTTCTCCTAATCCTCAGTCGACAGGAACTTTTACTCTTTCACTCTACTTTTTTTTGAATCATTGTCACAAAAGAATGAATTCAGACGCCAATGGGATTAATGAGTCTGGATTTCCTCCTTTAGAAATACAAAAAAAAAAAAAAAAATTGTCTCTATTTTTCTTTTTCTTTTAGAAAATTCTCTCAACTTTTTCATGAATTTGAGAAGTTTAAGGGAAGAAGATGAAGGAATTTGAGATTTGATTAATTCTGACTCTCGAGCATTTTCTTCTTGAAGCAATTCGTCTCTGACAAATTCATAATTTGATGCAAATGAGATGCTGGGCTCGGTTTTTCTGCTTTTGTTTCTTCACTGCTCGGGTGATGGTGGAAGGAAATACGGAGGTGGCGGCTCCTCACTCATTTGCTTCACTGGCTTTTCCTCTACTCGAAATTCAGCGTCGCTGTCATTTCTTTTCTAAAAGTATGAGTCAGGAATTCTTGATTTGAAACTAAAAGAATGAGGTTAAGAGACCAAAGTGAAAGCAACAGGATTTGTCATATGAAAAAAAATAGACGAGGAATTTTTTTGATTTGTAAAAATACAAAGGAATTTTTCGTATAGTTTTAGAGTAAGCTGGTAATGAAAAATAAATGAGGGAGCTGATGGTCTTAAAAATTACGTTCAGATCAAGGCGATTATTTGAGAAGTGGAAGTTTGTCTCTTTATCTCCTCGTCGTAATAAGACCTCGTTTGGCAAAAGAAGAAAAAAAAAACGAGATGATCCGACAATCTCCTTCTCAGAGCATCTTTACCATCAGCAGCCTCTTCTGCTATAAGCGTAGCAGGAAAAACCATGGCGGGAATTTCGAATTCAATCAGTCGGGGCTGTTTCCAGCAAATTATCGATAAGCTTTATCCGAAAAGCTTAGTTTTTCCGTCCTAATATTTGATCCTAAAATGTGCAGAAAACAACTCAAAAGCACCGTCTCGGATACTCATGGAGTGAAGCTCGAAAATACGAAAGTACAAAATGTTGAAAATTTAAAAAATTCTATTAAAATGATATAAAAACGGCGAAAGTAAATAACTGATAATATTCTAAACGCATATATGCAAAAAATTAAAACGTATTGGGTCGTCATTCAGAGAAAGTTTACGGGCGAGAAAAAAAAAACATGGAAAATTTTCAGGTACCATACGCAAATTACGTAACAGAAATTGGTAGTCAACGAGCAAAGTTCCTTGTTCATTACATTTTCTATTACGTACTTTGGGTATGGTACCTGAAAATTTTCCATGTGTTTTTTTTTCTCGCGCGTAAACTTTCTCCGACCCAATATTTTTTTTTGATCAGGTCTTTCAACGATGTTTAGGACTTTTTTTTATCCTCATTGCTGTCCAAATGAAAAGTTGGCGGTAGAGTTCGTTCAAAATTCTGATTCTGCATACCAATAAGAAATTCCCAAGACAATGGAATCATCTTAAACTTACCAGCTTTCCCTACTTTTTCATGCCTCTATCTGTATGCCTCAACTTTTTTTGAACCTGCCATTCTTCAAAATGGAAAAATGAGATCTATATAAGATCTCATGGATTTTTGAGTTTGACGAATTGAGAATTAAATTGAGGTTGACTTTTCGCTGGAAATTCTTTATATAAAATGTCCGGTGATTTTTGATAAGAGAGTGAAGAGCCTATACAGAATTTTTAGAATTATAGTAGAAGGATGGATTTTGATAGGCTGAGCATTTTGGAAGCTATTAAGGCGACTTTGGCGTTTTTTTTTTTCCTTGAGAAGAGCGAGAGGCTTGGAAACGTTGGAGCGGGGATGAGAAGGATTCAAGTCTAATGGGAATGGGGGATGGAAAAGATGAGATGAGAGACACTCTGCCCATATTATTCCAATAGATTGAGGCGATTGAGGAAAAGACTAAAGAGAGAAAAGAGAGAGGCCCAGGCGGACAGGGACTATTCTTATAGAAAATCTTCTCATCTTCTAGACCATGGATTTCCGGAAAAGATTTCTAAATTCCTTTCCATTGTCTTATCTCATCTCCGCCTCTTTCCCCAAATCCAAATCTTTGAAAGAGAGAAAGGACGAAGAAGAGGAAAAAAAAAATCCTGACAGTGTGCTATGAAATATCGTTTTAATATTTCCATCCACTTGAGAAAGAGGAAGGAAGGAAGAAGACACTAATTTTAGATTTTGGATTCAGATCCTTCTCTCCCATAACTCTTCTGACAGGCGTAAGTTGAAGAGGCAGGAGAGAGAGAGAGNTGAGTAGACTTTTTTCTGCTGAGATTCTGTTCAATTGAACAGAGAGATTCTCCAAAGCTTGGTTTTTCTGTTCAAGTGAACAGAATATTTTCGGTGGGGAATACTTCCTTGTTTCTCCGCCTGCCATGTCAAGATGACTGGGAATGAATCCTAATCGCTCTACCCGGCCTCGGTTCAGAAAATTCAGGAATTGCCCCGTACGAGCCCCGCTCTCGCTTTTCTTCTTCCCGTAGAAAATTATGTGAGGCGGATTAAATGTAATATAAAATCTCAAGGCGTTGAATTCTTTATATCTTTACCCATGCTTTGCTTATTTTCTTGCTTTTTTTGCAAGAAAAATATTCCACAATTTTTAAGTTAACTACACCGACGAAGGCGAATTCATTCAATCGGTCCCATCTCAGTCGTCATTTTTAAGCTAATTCAAGTTTTTGAGGTTTCAAACTTGTAAGTTTTCCAATTTTCATGTTTCACACATTTTCAGACTCTTGAATTTCTGAATGAAAAACTGAATGTAATCACGCTGAGCAGTAATAGTGCTAGGAATAATTACAATGAATTTTTAAGTTTCAATATTTTCTTAAAGTTAAACTTTGAGTTTTCGAGTTTTAAAACTTTGCGAGTTTCAATATTGTAATTTGTATTTCCAAAATGGAATTCAATTTTCGTCAAACTTTAGAAATTTTTTAAATTTGCGATTTGAATTTTCAGAAGTTTGTGCAGTGGCAGACCTTGTAAAAGCACAAATATCGCCTTCGTCGGTAAAAAAAAAAATAGAAAGAACGACAGAAATTATACCTTGCAAATATTTTATGATGGTTTTTATTATTCAAGAATCCCTCGCTCTTTTTTTCGCCTTTTTTATGCTTGTCTGTTGTGATAGAATTGAAAGAGGTGAGAATGTCTACATTGAAATCAAGACGACGGGCAGAGAACATTTAAATTTTTTTTTCTTGAAGTCAATTGTCAACTTTTACTCGATTCCCCTCTTTCACCACCGTGGAAATATATTCAGAAGCATGAATTCGGTCAGGGAGTGAAAGTGTACCCTAGAGAAATATTTTCTATTACGAATGAGACTTGAGAAGATTTTTTCCGTTTTTTTTTTCTTTATTCACTTCCCTGACTCGGTGAGTTTGTTGGTGATGGAAACCACTTTCACTTTTTCTATGCTCTCTCCATGGAGGAGAAAGATAGGAAAGAGAGGCTTGACTCCATTTCTTTCTTCGAGGTTAGAAACATCTGAGCCCCCAATCACATCAACATAAGATTTCAGTACATACTTTGGATCTACTTAGGCCTCTATCAAAATCATCCAATCCAATCCATCTCTCAATCCAGGGGTAGGCTCCTTTCACTCTCGCCTTAATGGGAGTGAAGTGAAGGTGATTACACCTCACCACACCAGACATTTACCGATCTAAAATATTATCTCGAAGAAAAAAGAAAACGCTCACCTTTCACTTTTCTCAATTTTAACTTTTTGAGAGGAGAAAATTTGAAGAAACTGAGATCCTGGGATGAGAATAATAAGGAGGAGTTTCCCGCTCGGATTTTTTGAGGATTGATTTTGGCTTTAGTTTTTTCGGTCATGGCTTTCTTCTGTATTCATTAATTTATTTTCCTTGTTCTAAATATTTTTCCGCCGATTTTAGTGATTGGAAAAGTATTTTCCTAGCTTTTCAATGCGTAAATTCGTAGACATGGAAACGGGAGCTAGGTTGACTAACCGAGCGCCCGTTTCCATGCCTATGAGTTTTAATGATTTCGGTCCTTCTTGAAATGGTTGGAAATAAGCCTTGGTTTTCCATTTCTAAAGAGATGCTATTTTTGGAGTGATTGTCATCACGGCGAAAAATGCCTGTGAAGGACATCAAAATTCGCAAAAACTATGCTCTTCATCAAGGAAAGACACGTTCCTTTTTTTTTAGCCTTTTCAGAGGTCAAGCATGTTTATAACAGCATAAAGTGTTCAAAATCTGAAGGTGAAAGAAAGTAAAAAAAATATCACAGTAATAAAAAACTAAAATCGAGAAGAAAAAAAAACGTGCAGTAAGTCACGGAACTCAAATGCGAATCTCATGTCGATGCATTTCAGTTTTCGAATTTTCAAATTTGAAGTTTAAATTTTTTTCTGGACACAGAAACGAAAACCGCTTTCGTCCGTGGACAAAACCAAAAATCAAACCAATAAAAAAGAAATCAAAGTAAAAAAATATGAAATGCATAAATGTTAGAAAAAAATGTTTTTGACGTATACCTCCGGCCAGAAGGAAACAACAAAGAATTCAGAGCCTTTACCTTACGTTATCCTCCACACTAAACGAAAATCAAAAAAAAAAAATGTGAGGATAAGAGAAAACTTTAAAAAATTCTGAATAGGGGAATAGTGAGAGTAGAGGAAATGAGAAAACCACTTGAGCCTCCTGTCGGATCAATAGAAAAAAAGTTGAAATCTAGTAGTGGGGTTAGAGAGTCTCTTGTCTTTCTCTCCCCTTTCACTCTCATTTACTTTCTCCTGTCATTTTGAACAATATTATTTTGAAATTTTTAGTTAAGTAGATCTGATTATATCTGTCCTGAGTACAAGTATAATATAACTTCAAAGTACCTATGCATGACACCCCCCCCCCCCCCCCC
>JABASM010001150.1:0-16061 GCA_019776545.1 Brachystomella parvula | reverse complement strand
GTACTAAATGGCAGAATGCACTACCAAAGAGCTACAGGAGGTGTCAGAGAAGAACTATCAGATGCCGATCAGACGGAAATTAGCGTGGTGTCATGGTTAAGTCGAAAGACCAAGTTCCCCCTTGTCTCAATTGTTTGTGTCACAAATGAGCCTCCAATGTTCCGCAGGTCGTATAGTAGTGAAAGTTGTATGTAGTCGAATGATACGAGCTCGTATTCGAATTCGAGTAGAAAACGGGTTTGAATGAGGAATTCCTATTCGAATTTGAAGGCCATGATTTGTATCATTTGAGATATAATTTGATCAGAAACCCCTCGTATACAGGATGAGGAACACGGACCCAACGCTATAATCCAACCCGGACCCCCACCCCCAAAAAACGTGGCATCATTTATGGACGACCCCTTAGCTGATCTTCAAAAATTTGGGAATTTGCGAATGCGATTGTAAGCCAATTTAAAAAAGCTTACAATCGTAAAGTCCCTAATACTTGAGAGCAGTAAGCTATAGTTGCGACCAGTTTTGACAGTAACGATTGTTAATCTGCGTAGTAGAGCAGTGGGAAAAGACGGTTAACGTTATTTTTCTAGCTATGTCCAGCGATAAAAAGATTTGAGGTGTGGAGTGAGCACTGTTAGTGCTACCAAAGTACGACTGTGAGAGTTGAAACAGACGCCGAAAGCCCGGTCTATCAGCGCTGTGCATAGCATAGTAAGTTTAAGCTTCGCTTTTGCATCTTTTTTTTAAAACAAAAAGATTTAGAAAAAAAAAGAAAAAATCTACTGTCATTTGGTTATTTTTTATTTCTAAATTGATCATAATTTAACTATCGAGGATTCATTAAAAGCCGGGTGTAGCGTCTTGGAGTGAAAGTTTAAAAAAAGAAAAAGATCAGACTCCTGCTGAAAGTTGGGTTTTATTCGTTTCCAAAACACAGAAAACTCAGACTCAAGGATTAGCACTATTTTCTTAATTAAAATTCCTAATTTTTTTCTGTAGCTTGAACTATTACTAGTGTATCAGGGGTACTAATTAAGAATGTGAGATTTCCCAACGCGAAATTCTTCTTCGTCCTCTTCTGGAACGCCATAGACAAGTTGGCTAAAAGGGTCAAGATCTCCGTCATCACCCCTCGGAGCACGCAAAGTGTCCGTTCCAGAATAAAAGCTTTCACCTTTGACATGAGCAAGTTTTGGTGCTCGAGGCCTCGGTGGCTTAGCGTCGCCGTTTGCCAAACCCTCTTGATCGTCTGTAGTATTTCCGTTTTCTTCTGGCTGCGTCGACTTGACTTCCTCCAGTTCTTTCTCACGGATTATGGATGAGGTGTGCCTGTATTTCTTTTTTTCATAGGATTTAAAGCAGGTACAGCACACATAGAAGAAGCCCTGTGATTAGAATAAGGAAAAATCAGTTCGTGACTTTTGGTATTCAGGGGTAACGATCGACGAGTAATGTAACCTACGAAAAAAATGTGTTGCTTCCGGAATTTTTCGTAAGAAAATTAACCGAATTACATATTCGACATGAATAAAATAAGAAAAAAGGACTCACCGCTATAACAGCAAACAGAAAGCAGAGGACAAACAGAGTAATGCGAGTATTATCGCCAGCCATTTTAAAAAATTAGCTTTTGAAAATTTTCAACTGTTCTCAAAAATTCTGAATGCTATGGCTGTGCCGTGCCAGTCAAGCTAATAAACATTTCTGGGATGGCTTCGCAATCCCATTTCAGCCCATGTGAAGAACCTTTTAGATATCAAATTTAGTACTGGGATACGACTTTTGACTTCTCTGAGGCAAAAATGCATCCGCGAGTAGTTATCCTTCTATATACTTTGGCGACTGGACAGACGGATTCTGGTTTTTTGCCTAATTTGAATAATATATTTAGAGTGTGAGTAGAGAACTGACAATCTTGACCTCGGCAGCAGATATCAAGAAAACCACTCCTTGTTTTTAATCGCAATTTGTATTCACGGAGGAACTGCCAAAACTCGGCCGCTAAACCGCTTTCCTTGGGTTCATGCTAATGAAAATGCCTTAACGGTTTTTGCTTCTTTTCCAGTTTTCATAATCCTCAGTAGCTACAGGCATGGAAACTTGAGTTCTAGATTCCGCTGCGGGAACTAGCTGTGGTAGTAGCTCTGTTGCGTTTATTTGGGGCTACAGGATCCGGAAATTAAATCTCAAGATTTTGTTCAGTCGGAACGGTGCATGAGACCTCCTAGCGAGATCTTTTGGGGCAATAGAAATTCAGCGCTTTCAAAATGCTTCCTATTTGAACGGTGTAGTAACCGAAGCACTAACTCCCCCATTTTCGAGCAAACCTAGCAAAATTTGGTGTTGGCTGCTACTCCTGGAAGCGACCTATGCTCAGAGTCAGACTTAAGGCGGGGGTTGCATGGAGCCACAACCCCCACCTAAAGATCAAAAATAAAAAATCAAATAAAGATAAAAAATTTATTATTCGAAAAAGAGGTCCAAGAAAACGAAATAACTAAGTCTGGAACAAAACGCTCAATAATTCCTGTCCACAATTAACTAATTTATGATTATTCTCTAACTTATTATTCCATTTCGCTACTCATCCAGGCATAATAATCGAAAGTGTAATGACCCAAGCCATTTCCAACTACGGAACTTTGGCAAGAATAAATTAAAATAAATTAGATTAGTTTACCAATTAGCTTTCAAGCTGTTTATATTGTATACCATGGAATTAAGCTGTAGAAATTATCTTCTAATTGAATGGTATAACAAAAAAAAATTGCGAAGTACGGCCATATATGAAACTAAAATAATTGCCGCAAGTTAAGCTTTTTTGTAAAAATTCTATTAATGTCAGTCATTTGTATTAAATCACAATGCGTTGTGATTAAATTCAGTCATCTCTGATCTCTGAATGGAAATCAGAAGAAACTTTTCTGGGCGCTTAGCTAGGACGCTAAGAGCCTAATAAAGAAGAATTCCTCTCATTTTTTTTTTGATGTTTTTATGCTAAAATTCATTCTTCCATTTTCCCGTGCTTTCCCTTGTAGACCCAACCCATCATTCTTGCCCTGCGCTAGAACCTTTTCGGACGAACCCGAGGTCTCTGTCTAGTTTATTTCTCTCCACGTAAACTTGCATGGAAGGGGAATGTTATACTGAATGTGTTCGTGGGAACTTAGGCATGGGAGTTCCCGTTTCGGTTAAGATCAATATAACCTAGGAAGTAAAAATTTCGCAGAGAAAGAAGATTGAGGAACCGAAAAATACTTTATTATTACATTACCCACAAGCGCCGTCCGTTTAATTCTATACACTCAACGGTAGAGGTGAAAGAAAAAAAGAAAATCACTTTTGGCTCAAGGTATTGTCGTTCTCTAATTTCTTAAATGTGAAGGAGAAACTAATCTTGGTGGTTTTCATCGTCTGGAAAAAAGCAAAGTGAAAGCAGAATAAGTGCTGAGTTACTGCTAGGCAAGGTTAACAATTGACTCGAATTCGTACTAAATTATTCCGCTGGACTAGCCCTAAAGTTTTATCCTCACTTCCGAGGAATAATCCTCAGAAAAGAGACTGTGAGAAAAGTGAGAAATTTTCACCTACCAGTGACCCAGCATCAATTTACAGATGTCTGACCTGAGTTACTCGAGCATGATAACGAGCAGTGCTGCAATGTCTTTTTTATGAGTCCTGTTCCTTATCTTCCGAGGTCAAGGAACTTAAACTCAGGACCTGGAACCTGAGCAGGTGAAGCTGAAAAAAATTGAAGGAGAAAGTAGGAGAAAGGAGGAGTTGGAGAAATGGGAAAATTGCTCACACCCCACAGTAGCCAGGAAGATGAACTGGATTCATCTTTTCCTTTGAAGGAGAGTACTGATGACCACCATCTCCAGTCAACTAGACTTCCGGAACTTCGATGTAGACATCGAACAGTAAAAGGCCTTATGATTTACTTCTGTTTACTTTTGTTAGTTCCATTGTCCTCAACCAATTCAGCTTCCAATTCCAGAGGTAATTTCCCCTTTTTCTAAAGTTTTGGATTGCTCATTTTTTCAGTTAAAGTAGGGCGTAGAGATGTTGAGGATTCCCCCTAGTATTGAAATACTTTTAGGGCAAGATAGCACGAATCGTGGATTACAAGACAGCAAAGCGCTGAAAATTTAAAGCTGAGTGTTTTTGTACATTTATTTTGAATTTCTAAGGCCAAGACTGTACTCCTGTATTCGCTGGTGACCAGCTTGGCATTCCTTCTGTTCCAACTACTGTTGTAAAAGTCTTTGAGGGATCCTCATTTAATATGAGCTGCACGTTAAGTCAGCTGTACAGCTTTGGATGGCGTCTCAACAAAAGTTCAGTCCACCTCCGGGATCGGGGAGTATTTGACATAAAGAGATCCAAATCGGTGGATGGGCTGGTCACAACCGATTTATTAGTCCGTAATATCAGTCGGATCCACTCAGGGGAGTACACTTGCATTTTGTCTGGATGTACAATGCAGAACCAGCCTCATCATGGCCTCACTGTCAAAGTTATCTACGGTTAGTCTAACGAGTGGGACTTGAACTTGTCTTTTGCGCGGGCCAGGGCCTTTAACCTAACTTTCCTCATCAATCACCTCATAAAAATTCGCTTTCTGTATAACTTGGATTCACAAGTTTTTTTGTGTGTGTTATTCCATTTAATTAAAATTTTCAAGGCTTTGTAAACGTCGGAATTCTATGGATTGATTTGGTTTTTCCAGCACAAAAACCGAAAATACATCATTTTACTATGGATAATTCCGACAGTGTCGTTGTGGAGCTGGGGAGAAACTTCACCATAACATGCGAAACCGAAGGGAACGACGAGATCCTAGAATTCACATGGTAAAAAATAAATGCTTATAATTTTGACCATACTCTAATTCAATTTCAAATATCTGTGTTATTATTGTAGGCAAAAAGAGTTTAAAAGGAAGGAGCATGGCGGAAAAGACGCTCGGACAGGATGGTTCAATATGGCAGATCTATGTCAGGAAAAAGAGGCTGGCTGTTCCGTTGAGCGAATTACTGAAAATCAAACTACGAATCTGACGCTCAATATTCAGAAGTTGAAGAAGAGTGACCTGGGAAGATACTCCTGCGGAAGGCCGATCGAAAAACTCAATCAAGAAGCTGATTGGCCCAATAATGATTTCATCTTCCTCAGAGGTAACAGAATGAGTTCTTTGTCGATTCTGAGAGCTTTGTTCATGGTAGAGCTAACAATTACTGATGCAGTATAAAATTTACTAAATCTTAACAATTGCATGTGTGTGTTGAATTTGGGAATCAGTGAGCGATGGAGGACGAACGAAGAGAGACACGCTGCCAAAAACTGATGGTACCAGTAACCCAGCATATTTTAACTAATTTCCTGTAAATACAACTGGAACTAAGAATTCTCATTTTTATTCTGTAGAGAAAGTCGGCATAACCAAAAAATTTGCAAAGGGAACCAACAGCACCATTGCCTGGGCAGGAGAGAGTACTACGCTATCCTGTAACTTAACCAACTTTGAGCCAAAAGACCTCCAAGAATATGTTCCCGTCTGGCAACTAAGTAAGCACAGCTTGGAAAAAAAATAAACGTACTGCTTTCTTTATTTTTATTTTTTTAAATTAATTATTGTTTTTTTTTTCTGCAGGAGGAAATGGTACTTATTTAACCGGCGAAGAAGTTAAACTAGAGTCGACTAGATATAATTACACGCAGAATGTCAACTATACCTTAATCGACATTTCAAACGTAACTATGAGTGACAGCGGATGGTACGTCTGTGCTATATGGGATAAGGACTGTTCCCGCGGCCGCAGCCCTGAAAAAAATTGCCTGGTTAAACAGTTTGACTTTCAGCTCAGAGTTAAAGGTGAAAAATTAAAGGTCCGACTTAAGAGTTTCCAACATCTTGTTCAATATCAATTCTTTCATTTCTCTAGAACAAAAGGATCAGATATATCCAATAGTTGCAATCGGAATTGAAGTCGTACTACTTTTCATGATAATATTGATCTATGAGAAACGAAAGAGCAAGACAGAAGTAGAAGAAAGTGACACTGATGGAAGTCCAGATCAGTAAGTTTGAGAATATAATTTCCATATTATTATTCACAACCTGTTTTCTTGATTGCGCCAAAAAAGTTTGAGGGTAAATTAGTAATTTAGAATTTATGGGATTTCATTTTTCTTCTGATTTAATACAGCCAGCCTTTACATGGTTAAGTTATTTATCTCCATAAACATGCTCTAATTCAAGTTTCAAGCATTTCTTCTCTTATGTCACTTCCGCCTTCTTCGGCAGGTAAATCAAACGTTTCCCCTAGTAGAGATTCCTAACCTTTTTTCCCAGAACAATTTTAAATTCTTAGCTTTTGTACTTATTGGGGATTAAACAAAGTAATAGTGGAATTTGGTTTAGCTTATAGAAGTCTTTTTTCTTTTTGCTTTTTTGAGGTCTCTGAATTGTTTAGCCTAGTGACAGAACACAACAGAAGGGTTTGACTTGAACTAACGCTAATCTTGCATCCAGCTGACTACGAACCAAGTGTACTGAATATTAACTGCAAACAATTTTAACCTGCCTTTATGGAAAACTAACAGAGTTGATTGGGCCGCCCACCATATATTTCCAAATATAATTTTTGTCAGTTATTACCAGAATTCTCGGGCCACAAATGAAAACAGTAAAAGCTTTTACAGAAAGTCCTGTTATTGGTATATTGGCTTCTATACTGGTGGTGGGATGAAGAAAGTTTCGTTGATTGAGTGGAGTTCTCTTTTGTTTTTCTTGCTTTCACTAAAAAGAAAGGAGTTGAGCCGCATTTTACCAAGCGAGTGCTTTCTCTCCGTGGTTGGCCCACTTTCTGTTGGATCATTAGTCGCATGGAGCAATCAAAAAACTTAAAGCATGGCATGTACAGGGTGATTATCTTTAAGTCACTGTAGATTTCACCGATCTCATTGAAATTCCTCCTGAAGAAAACTTTCTCCGCCGTCGCGTAAAGATAGTCACCCTGTATACATCAGGGGACAAATGGTTCTCACAAATGCAACTAGTATTTTTTGAAAAAAAACGTTCCCTAGGCCTTCTTTCCTGCAAACCGGGCTACTACGACAAAAAGATAATTATTTCTCCAAAAAAATGCTAGTTCAAACCGCAAGTCGCTGTAGTCGGCAAAATAGAGCAATAGACATGCGTTTTCTAATTTATTAGTGTAGCATTTAGAGGCATGCTCTGCTCGCTAGAAATTTAGTAGAAAACATAGTAATGGACATTTAATTTTTTTTTACTTTCAGGAAAAATGTGAGCGACAACAATGGTGAAAGCGTATCGGAAGCTACAAGGCTTGCGAAGGATTAATTTTGCCAAGATTCCCTTGCCCAAATTAAGTTCTGAAGAGAAAGCAAGAAAAAAGTCAATACATTTTAAGAGGGTGTTCTCACAATCCAAAGCGTCGGCGGTATTACATAACCGCGAAGGAGCCTTGGCTTACTCAATTCTTACTATACTCCTAACTTCAATTTTATCGTTATTCTCGGTATAATAATTAACTAGGTACATTAGAATTAAGATCTAGGGATCTATCAAAACTAAAAGTTTTCGTTTATATACCGACATAACAACCTAACCACTACTGCTGTTACTGTACTGCTATAATCGGGCCGAGTTTTAGTAACTCATATTTATTTCCCTGTTCCTGTAAGCATCAGAAATCCTCGAATTCGGCCCGATCACAGCAATAAAAAAAAATCAGCTTTTTTATTAATAACAAACTACAAGAGGCCTCTAGGAAACTTCGGTTAACTTTTGGGAGTAGTATCATACAGTATTTCATTGCATTATTATTCGCTCCTCCACACTCTTACAATCAAAATTATGCTTAGCGTTATGAGCTGAGCTAATAATTAGTTTTTTTAGCGGAAGGGTTTATGATCCTTGCACTTGAAACTCCGCTCTATTATAATTAGCTTTCTCTGATTCTCCTCCTCTCATTCCAGTTATCTAGCAATCAAGACCTTGGAGCGGAGCTTAAAGTGCCAAGAACAGGGAAGCTGACCTAGAGTTGGATTTAGGATTAAGAAGTCAATATTTCACCTTGCACTTTAATGAGCTATCTTCATTTAAGTGCAAATACCAGCCTTCTGCCTATAATTTCCAAAAACAAAGCAGTATTGTTAACTCACATCTCGATTTTTTTCTGGCTAAGCTAAAGCCATGCTAGAATTAGTAAAATGGAAGACGGTGTGTACGTTCCCTCAAGCCAATCCCTATTTGATAAATCCTCTCTTACTTCTCTCCTCAATACAAGCCATGTTAATTAAAATAACAACACAAGTGTAATTAGGAGCAAAGCCTTAATTGGTGGAATTTAATAATTATAATATACATAACGTACCTAACGTCATCACTCTAAATTCACAACTATTCCTGGCGAGTTAGATTTATAAAATCTGAACTTTATCAGAGTTTATGAAAGTAAGGTTAAGGAAACTGCGATAGATATGTTAATGACTAGTAAATTGTTATAGTTACTAGGCCAAATTTTACGTGCGGTACAAGTACAATACAGTTTTGAGCTGGTTTAGTCTTGTACTGCCTACTTTTCTTTCATTGAGTCATTCTTTGCATCTTTTCAATGTTCCACATGTCCACCTTGCTTCATCTGGAGAACGAACCGCTTCACCAACATCTCCGGGTGCAATCCTGGAGTGCTTTTAATTTTTTTTTTGGTGACCGCGAAAGGAGAAAAAATCCATTAAAAAAAATTTTCAACTTCCGCATAGTAGATGGATCCCACGACGTACATACTGGGGCACCACTCCGACCACTCCGCACTCCGTCACTCCATCACTCCACCTCCGAACATCGCTTTCCGCATTCCGTCACTCCGCACTCCATTTTCTTTGCACTCCGCACTCCGTCATCGATTTTACGGGCAAGGATGAGACCGTTTTCATGGACACACGGATGCTTCATTTCGGTCTTATAATTTCTTCGTTTCTACTAACTATTCACTCTAAATCGAGGCCTCTGTGCTGGTTATTTTTCCCACCGATTGAGGTGTGGCTTGATGAGTCCTGACCTTTAACCGCTAGCAAAATTAAATACAGAAAAATAGAGTATTTAGGGAACAGTTTGCTCTGCAGGTAAGGAAGATGTCTTCCTTCCTACAAAAATCAGAACGATTTTGTATTTTTATAAAGCGGTAAATGGTGCGTGCAAATTGAAACTGTTCAAAGTTGATTACCATAAGAGAGTAACGGAATCATCGAATGTACAGAATCCGGACTGAAAATTTTTTTGCGAGTCAAGAAAGCTAGGCTGTTTCAGTTCCAGACGCAAGGTCACTATTTACGAAGACTTGTCCGGGGCAGATCCAAGGGAAGCTAATGCAAACCCAAAAGGTAAATCTGAATGTGAAATAATGAGCTAGAAAAATCAGCACCGCTTCTTGGGTCAGATACCTTTTTCAGCAGAAATTAGCTTCTGCTGGTCAGCATTTCCTTTTTTGGAAAACTGAAGGCATTGTGGGATTCGGGCCCCGCCCCGGTAGAAAACAAAAGTGAGATCCGCTGAGAGGATCTCATAGTACACCTGCTTGCTTTCTCTAGCACCGCACTACCGCTTTCTAAGCACTCACTCTAAAACTGTTCGACAGGTTTTCACTCGGCGTTTCTATGGAACTCGGTAATCTCAAAGAGGACAGCAACAAGTTCCTGCAATAGAAACAATATTGGCCAAACCCTAAGACTGTAATAATTATAGGCTAATGTCTTGTTCTTCTCTGTGTTGTCGGAACGTCAGACTGATCATGCGCAGGACGCCAGAGGAATTCAGAAGTGACTGAACATGCCTCAACAACCTGATGTTCATGATGTAAAGACTAGTGCAGGTCAAATCATCATTTCGAATGCTGACGTTGTTGGACCACACTCTCCACTAGGAAATGATGTTAAGCCAAGGAAGTCAAATCTCAAATCCTCCAACTTCGACCACCCGATCCTCGTCGACCCTTCTCCGCGCATGCTCTCTAGGGAGACCTTGTCCAACGAATCCATGGATGACAGAAATGAGCCCCAATCTCACGAAGCCATTCTTCTCTCCGTTATTAATCTTAAACTTATTGGTGGGACTAGTGCTCTTGAGAAATTACTGCAGCAAGCTATGGACATCCTCACTTTCCCTGTACCCATCACAACCTCTCCCCGAATTGAGCTTTGCGGACGTTTCAAAGTCTGTATTGTAATAGTTGTCACCGCACTAGCGAAAATGGCTAAGCTGAAGGCTCCAGATAAGCAGCCGCTTACAAAGCACCCCACTCTGAAATCTCTCCATGATCTTCTCAAGACACTGGAGAAGGTGGCTGATGATTTTTTAGTCAACTCCAGGAAGCTGGCGAAGCGGAACCGCAAGGATTTGCAGTTATGGATATCCATTCTTCATGGAGCAATACTCTGTGAGCAACCATCTAACAAAAGGGAAGTTCTTCTTTATGAAGACGTACTTGGCTCAAGATTTAATGGAGAAGACACCTTTGAGGATTTGGTCCATACCTACCGGGAAAAGATTACTTTGGAGTGTACAAATGCGGCTCTCCACATAGTGCCGGGTATCAAATTCTTTGGGCTCTCCAGCAGGTGTCAACTGGATATTCTCAAGGAGATTCTGATTTTTGGGGAGGGGGTTTTGGTTCAATCAAACATCTTACTAAAATCCTGCCTGTCAAGCCTCGACAAGGATAGTGAGAATGAATTGATCCGAACAGGGTATGCAACCATATCCAGGCGTCTTCAGGAGCACCAGTACCAGCTCCATGTACAGAACTTTGGTCCGACGGCCGATCTCAGGAACGCCTTGCAAACCCTCACCAGAAGGAAAACTGACCTCTTGAAGTTATCATATGCCACTGAGCAACAGGCCAAATCGCTATGTGACGGAATTCGAGGGACTCGTAAATTTACAAAGCACGTCTACGATGGGGATGCGGATCCTGAGCACCCCCGCCGAACGCTGTGTTGTTGCAGGTCATCCATCGATCCCAAGGAGGTGGTCCTGCATTTATGTGGTTTGGACAAGCAGTGGGCACTAGAGCTTACTTTTCCCATGTCACCGAAAATGTCTGAGTTGATGTAAGTTATTAAATCCCCCAAACGGACTTGGCTAAATATTAGTGTTGACCCTCATTATACTACTAATTTTTTCTAGCACGCTTTGCACGGAGTTGAAAGAAAACCAGGCTGGTGAGAACTTCACAAGATGACAGCGCTCAGTCAGTTATGGGATGAAAAACAGCAAGCGAGCTACCAGGATTCCTGGGTTCAACAAGGCTGGATCTAGCAGTTTCCTTTAGTGATAATTAGTAGTAAAGTTGGAAGGACGCGGAGCTGGTGACCATTAAGGGTGTTTTAGAGGAGTAAAGTGCCGAGTTTTATGGTAGACAAAATTACCTTTACAATGTCGATATCGCAATTTGTAATTAAAACATGGTTCTGAGAGTCTGCGTCGTTATTAAACTCAGATGCACAAAGTTCGGATGATCGCTGATGGCCCTTTATTTGACGGTTGTATTTTTATTATGGGAATACAGTCTGTTTGACGGCCAGTGTTTAATTAAAACTGGTAAACTGATCTGCGGTGATGCCTGCCAAATGATGACGGCCAATTTTGCTGAAGAAATCTAGACATTTGGTGACCTCTAGAGGTCACCAAATGTCAGCCCTTTGACCTCACCGATCTAGACAAGCGAGAAGCGACACGTCAACGAATCGAAGCCTCTCCATTCCTCCCAAAAATACACTACACTTTTATAGTCACAAGATGGCCGCTAGGGGTCACCAAATCTTACACTGAAAGTTACATGACCTTTATAGCGGCCATTTCGTGGGCTGAAAAGGTAAAGTGTATACTATATTTTTTGAATCAGGGATGGAGGACTTTCGATTCACGTTTCCCATGTCTAGATCCGTGAGGCCAAGGGGCTGAAAGGTGACCTCCAAAGGTAAAACCAATTCGAGAATTTGGAAAAATTACGGCACGAAAACGCTGGACACTGAGCCGAGTATATTATGCAAGTTTTTGTTTGAAGATGTCTTGGTCTGGGGTAGCTTTCATAATTGCTATTGTGGGAAGTCGTTTATTGTACTGAATTCTGGTAAGATTGGGTGGGACGTGAAACTGGATTTAGAGAGGAGAAAGGCGGGTAAAGCAAAGATTTTTCATGTAATTATTTTTTAATGTTTCTTTTATAAATCTTTCAGTTTAGTTGGTTTTTAGTGTTTTGGGTGGTTAGTTTCACTTGATCACTCCACGGGGAAGGACGGCTCTTGACACTGTTTTGAGAACTGAATCTCATGTTCAAAACGTACTTAATCTGACCCTGTTTACGAATACTATAGTCCCTTAGTGCTCAGGTTAAGAATTTCATGTGGCTTTTCCAGGGCTGGGGCTGGAGTAACGGTTTACAAGAAACTAGTTATTGGTGTTACTGTAAAATTAGTTGGGATCCTACAAGGGTAGGTTGATTCCAAGCCTTGGATACCGCAGTGTCATTCCTTCTTAAAATTCAATGTCCACCACCATCAGTATCCATCACATTTGACTTAGTTACCCCCATGCATGTCAATTTTTTATCACAGTGACAGTGCCTACATGCAACACAGTAAAAATCTCTACTACTAAGGTAAATAGGATAAAACCAATCGTCACTTGGTTTGGTGGAATGTTAATTTCTAATTCTTCGTTACATTATCAGTTAAGTCCGGAAATCCAGGATCGTAACATTATAATACCAGGATCCTGAGTATGGATTGGAGAATCTTGTATGTAGTATCTCTTCTATCAAAGGTAAGCAGGACGATTATTTCTTTAGGTTTGGAAAGCAATAATTGAAGAAGCGGCAAAAGGTCAAATAAAAAACAGGCGACCTTCCGTCTCCGTTATGCAGGCATTTTTCCTCATTACTTGTCAATGCAAATAACTAACCAAGCACCACTTGTAAAACGTTTTTTGATCAATCCATCAATCATGCCACCTCTCCAGTCAACAATATTTACAACGAGTACTGATTTAAAATGATCTTTGGAATGGACAAAGACTTTCCCTTCTGTAACTCTTTCTTCAAATAATGCCGGACATAATTAGGAGTTGCAAACTTTTTGGTTTGTGTTTTCGGAATCATTTTGGATTTTTATTTATTTGGGTTTTATCTAACAGAGTGTCATTTTCGAAAGATTGTTTGGCTGTAAAAATTCGAGCTGGGTACCATTTGTACCCAGAATTCATTTTTCAGACCATTAAATCTACTGAAAAAAGAGAAGCAGTTATTGCAGCTCCCAAAAGACCTACCCTCATCGTCATCTTTAGGTCAACGATGAAGCCGACCGGATTGTAACCCGGACATTTCGAAGAAATGAAATGGTACCCCATACAATTTCGACCCGCGGTATTGCGCTTCCCAAGGGCAAATCGTTCATGGAAAAGCAGTCTACTAATTGAATAAATACTTTTTACTGAAATTCTCCAGCCTTGAAAGCTATACGAAGACGGCACTAATAGATTTCCTCAGTAGAATACCTGGAGATCAATTTGTGGGCTGATGAGTTGCTTATGCCTTTGGACTTTGACAGTATGCCCGGATGATATAGGTCGGACTCATCCTGCTCCCCGTTTATCAAAAAAGGATGCGAAATCGCTTCACAAGAAATGGAATGCAGCGCAGAAACTGAACTCAAAACAGCACGTTAATAATTTAAGAATAAAATATTCACTGGAATGATGATCTTTGCTAGACCCTTACTTACTTATTAGATGGATAAAAATTTTGGATTTCCTAGAACAAAGGCTGACTTTTCCGTGAGGTCAACCCCAAAAATATTCTGCTCTGGTTAGATCATACCAAGGTTCCTTCACAACAGGCTAAGGCTATAAACTTAGTAATTTACAGGGAACCGCACGGTGATCTAGACATTTTTTGTCTCTGCACCAACGTTGCGTAGCCACCGTGGTGAATCTTTTCGAGTGTAGCGACGTAACAAACAAACATCTAGCCACCACCGTTTATTGCAGGGAATTGCGTAAATTTTTCCATAATTTTTGCTTGTCGAAAAACTTTGGATCATGCTATCTCATCTTTGTGTACCAAATAATACCGAGTTGGATATTCTGAAAAATACATGATCGTGTATTAAATAATACCGAGTCTCGTACTCCTTTTTTCGCAGAAAGTGAACGGTGCAGAGAACAATAGAGTCAGCAATCTTCCTTTTACTTTTTCCGAGCAAAATACACCACCCAGTATTAATTAGTACACGATCATGTATTTTTCATAATACCCAACTCGGTATTATTTGGTACGCGATCACGTACCAAGGCCATAGACTGTCCTTATAAGCAGCATAAGAGAAGTGGGTCCTTAATGGTGATTTTTTTTTACACAGGGACAGGCAATACTGGACAATCGATGACATCATATCTCTCTTCGGCTAAAAGATCAAGAAGAAGAGGGTTTAAGATTGAACTAGCTCTGATATCGCCTAAACTCTTTCCATGATTCGACTCGGTAGAACTGCAAAAACATGCATCTATGTCTTGCTTGGATTCATTATCTCCATACATCTCATAACCATTTTCAGTTTCAGGTATGCTGTACTTGTTCGATTTTCTGAATACTGCTTTATTTGCTTTCACTCTAAATTAGTTAAAATAATGCAGATATGAGATAGTGGAAAGTAAAGGGATATTTATTGGAAGAAAACCCATTTCGAGAAAAACGCGCGTGAAATTGGTCACCCCTCAACTTTCTCCGAGGGACTCCATCTCCAAAAGGGCGTAAGTCCAGGTGACTTCAAGCTCAACCGCTAATTACACGAGTAGGAGCATTAGGAAGCTGGGATTTTGGAGTACAACAAGGTAGTACTCATAACGCAGTTTTCGTAATTTGAGATTATAAATACCAATTCATATTTCAGTCGCTCATTAAGTGATGGTTACAAAGAAAGTTGTACCCATTTCAGACCCGAATTTGGGGTTCAGCTGATTGCTATATCTGGCAAACCGCAGGAGTCTTTGCTACTCGGGTTAGCTACCTGATTGCATATGCATACCATCGTCTGCAGTAATACTTAGAGTGCTTAAAGTCCACCGTAAGTCAGACTTGATATTTTATTTGCGAGAAGAAACGTTCTTAGTTCGCATTCATCCCATTACAGGCCAGTTAAAAATTCTGCCTGTTTCTAATTTTGTGACGTTAATTATTTGGATTCTTCAAAATAATACATGGTGGGGTTGACGTAATTTGGAAGATTCTCTGTTAGCATCTTCTCGTCCGTCCTCTTCATTCACTCATAAATATAAATCTTCCTACTTTACCTTCCTCCATTATCCCTGAATAACAATGACAAGGAGAAGGATAATGATTCTAATTATTTCATCATTGCCAGATTTTCAAAGCTTTCAGCCACTAATCATCTGGGCAGATTAAAAGAAATGCTTGTAAATGTATTAGACACAGCGTGTTAGGATAGTCTAGTCCAGTTGGATTAGGCGTTGTTGACATGAGGAAGCGTTGGTTTCTAGAGCCATCAATAAGATGGATATGGATGATCAGTAAAGCAGTTATGTATAATATATTATTGTTCTCTCGTTAGATGAACATCGTGGCCGAATTTTAGTTGTGAATTTATCATTTTTCAAATCTGCCAAATTTTCTACTGGAAATCCGACTCAGTACATAATTGTAGAAAGCTAGCTTTCCATTATGGAGTTAGCCCCCTGCAAGCCGCCGATATTCCTATTAGGTTTCACCATTCGTCCAAGCCAAAATAAAAGCGGCATCATATTTCCTATGCCGTAAACAGTGATTTTAATACTAAAATCCGATCCGCACTCCTAAAACAGTTAGTAGACATGCTTTGGTTCTATACCTCAGCTAGGGACTCTGGGTCGAGTCCTAAAGCGCTTGTTAACCACTATTGTGATTGTTAACTCAAATGTTAACGAAACCCTGTCCGAATAAAAAAGTTAACAATGAATTTTTACGTTAACCAGGGAGAAAAGT
>JABASM010001149.1:0-11344 GCA_019776545.1 Brachystomella parvula | reverse complement strand
GTCTACATAAAGAACGGCACGCTTCATTTTGGGTTTGATTCTGGTGAGTATCAACAAAATTAAGGAAATTTTTGGGTAGGGATGAAACGCAAAACTTAAAATTTTTGTTTTGAACTACAAGGTGCTGGTATAGGGCTTGTAAGTACGACGAAGGCTTACAACGACGGTCAGTGGCATACCGTCATGGTAGAGCGAATCCTAGCCGAGGGCACAATGACAGTCGACGGGGAGTTGATCGGTCGAAGGAGCTCTCCTGGAACCACTACGAACATAAATGCAGGGTCTCCTCTGTTTGTTGGCGGCTTGAGTACAGCTATCTGGGCAAAGAAGTACAACACGGGCAAGAAAATAAAAGATTTGGACGTTCCTTTTAAGGGATGTCTGAGAAATTTGAGCATACGGAAGAAGTTTCCTGGAGAGCCAACGCTCAAGAACGGGATTGAGCCTTGTACAGATTTGGGTGAGCCTGGATTCGCTTTCTATCCAGGCTCTGGATACATGAAACTGAGTAAGCTAATAAACAAATTTTAAAAATTAAGTCCCTTCTAATCTTCTGGAATGCGAATTTCAGCTGATAAGTTCAAGGTCGGGCGACGAATCAAAATTGACCTTCACATCAAGCCACGCTCACCTTCTGGAATCCTGCTTGCTGTTCACGGGGAAAGCGACTATATGGTTCTTCAGATGGTTAATGGTACCATTAAATTCACTGTGGACAACGGCAAAGAACCGCTCACCACTAGTTTCTCCACTCAGCCTTATGACCTATGCGATGGAAGATGGCACACAATCCAAGGTAAAATGGCATACCTGAAAGCAAATATTAAAATTCTTTGTTCTTAACACGAGCGTTTGATTTACAGTGTTGAAAACAAAGAATGTGGTGACTCTAGCCGTCGATGAGACTTTTGGAGCCCCAAAGATCGGCCCAGGTGGACTCGATGCTGCCGATACTGACCATCCTCTCTACTGGGGTGGGCATCCGAACCCGAGCGGAAAAGTAGGGCTGGAGACTACCGAGCAATTCGTTGGCTGCATGAGGAACCTCAACATTGCTGGTAGACATAACCTTAAGTTCAATTACGAATCTATGCAAGGGACAGTAGGCCTTCACACTTGTCAGAGTAATTAACTTCGAGCGCCATGAGTGGAATTTATAGCAATTAGCCAGAAAGCTTCCAAAATTAGTGAACACTGCCATTTTAGACGAAAAACGCAATTAAAAAATATTACGACTTTTAGATATATTCAACGTTTTAATGTGGGGAATTTGTTGAGATCACCACAAATAAATAATTTCAATTCAAAAATATTTTGCACAGGAAATAAATTAAAAATCGTTACAGGAACGTGCATGAGGGTTTTAAGTTAACTTATATTTGAGATGCGAATCTCGTATTTCGAGATAAGGCCTAAGAAGGCTGCGCTTTTAACTTTTGAATTACTTTGCAGTTAAAGCATGCGATTAGGGAATTTAGCTTTCGAAAATGCCATTTTACACTTGTAGGAATTGCGTTTGAAAAATATTAAGAAAATTGAGATCCTAGTCGTAAGTGGGTGAAGGCGAAGGAGTAGGTACAAAGAAATACTTTGGTGGCTTGGAGTCATCCTCACTCTGGCAGCCTGAGGATTCACCCTCTTCAATTTCACAAGCCGAGCCGTTTCCTGACGATGGTCCACTTTCACAGCTACTAGCACTAGAGGAAGTAAGGTGTATCAGAGAATCCTTCCCCAGAAATGTATTCACGAAAGGCGGCATAGCTTGCTTCGTTGTTGTTACAATCCCCACTTGCTGGAGGAGGCAATGCTCCACAGGACCTACGCTTAAGTCCTGGGGCTCCACCACCCGTAGCCAAGGATGCCAAACTGGAGGACTGTCGGCGTCTCCAGTCAAAGGAATCCAGCAATTTTGAATACATGCCTCCAGCCAACAAACCAGCGTCTCCCCTCCCACCTGCACCTTGGCCTTGATTGATGTTAGAGTTACTGCTCCCGCTGTTGTTGCTGTTGTAGAGTGGTGGTGGGCGATTCTGATTCTGCTCAGTGAAAAACTGAATTGCACGGTTCAGCATATTTGTGATTCGATACAGCTCATGTTCAGAACGTGGTGAGATATTACCAGCTCGATGATCAACACCACATGCACCTATAGTAAGTCAAAACAGGGGTTGAATGAACGAGGACTATTTCGGGAAACAACAGCAAGTTATTTTCCTCCGCTTACCCACTGTATCTTGGACTTGACTCCAATAATTCATGGTTTGGATAAAGTAGTAAACCAAGCGGTATATTTGATTCGATCCAAACTGTGATGACTGATTGATTAGATTACCGAGAACCATATCACGGATTTGAAGACGTCCTTCGGCCGAAAGTGCTACCCATTTCTGAAAGAGCTCCTTTACTATGTCATCTAAGGCAAAAATAAATCAGGATTAGCATTGCAGCAGGGCTGAGCTTACAAGCAGTGGTCACAGCTTTCGCTAATGTCATTACTTCGTGGGAGCAGTCGAAGGAAGTGGTTACGGTAGTTTCGTCTTTCCTCAACGTCAAGTGCTGCCTCAATTTGGTTAACCTGCCTCTCAGTGAATCGCTTCATTCTCCACTTAGGACTTTCAGGGTAGCAGCCAACGTAGTGCAGCACAAACAGAAGCCACGAAAGCCAAGAAAATATATGAGTGCAGCGGTTATTTAGCAACACAAAAAGAAATAAAAATCTGAAGATGCACTGGCCGATCAGCTCTGCTCCAGCTGATGGTTGAGTGAGGAGGAAAACAGAATTCCTAAAAATCAAAGCGAATTCCGATGCGAACTCTGCTCGCTCTCGACCAGACAGGCAGGCGGCATCAGAATTTCTCTTGTGTTTTCTCTTGTGCACTAAAAATAATTCCCTCCAAAATTGATAAGCGCTGATTCCCTGAAGCGTTTGCTAGCATTTTTACAAAGCTATAAGGTAAAATAGCGGCATTTGGTTAAAGCTACAGCTTTGGTATAGTTGTGTGAAATGTTCGAAATCGCAACTTGCGATTTTTTTCTCACATGCCTTTTTCTTAGAAAATCGCTAGTTGCGATTGTGAAAACTGGTCATATGTGCATCAGTATCGCAATTTGGTTGGGGAAGGTGTTAGCGCTAGTGCGACCGAAAACAAGACGCAGCCGCTAGCGCAAGTACAAGCAGTTTTTTGCAGGGAAAAGATGCAAGTGCTAGCGCTTTTTCTATTGAAAAAGCGCTATACCGCAAGTTGCACTAGCGATGATTTCCGGAAATCTCACTCAAGAGGGAACGGCTAGGGGTGACCAGCGACTTCTAAGTTGAATTTAGGTTTAATCAACTCAGCACCATACCCGAAGCAACATATAATTTTTCTAGCCTCCGATGGCGCTTGTGGTGGGAGAAAAAGACGCTTCTTTTCTCTCTTACCCACATTTCCATTCACCAAGCAGCGATTGCGGGACCTAACCGCTTCCACCAGAGGCGCCATCGGCGGCTATAAAAATTATTTGTTGCTTCGCGTAACCTGCTGAGTTGACTAAGTCTAAATTCAGCTTAGAAGTCGCTGGTCACCCCTAGCCCTTCCCTCTTCAGAGTGCAACCGGGATAACAACCTAACAACCTAGCGCAAGTTGCGCCTGCGAACACTGGGTTTTATTAAACGCCTTAGTAGTAATTGTTTTTGTAATATTTGTCTTTTCCAAGTTTTTCATTAGATATTTCGAAAACTTGCTAATGTTATGTGGCCGTCCATATTCATATTCATGAATTAGAAGATACTTTGCGTGGACCGTTTAGAATTTTTACCACTACTGCAGCGCTAAAAAATTCACTGGAAAGTCATATTGACTCCGCGCTCCGCCGCGCCGCCTCGCGTTATGGTTCTTTCAATATAGTTAGTAAAAACAAGTTGAGCCAGCGAAGAGCATAGAATGCGTAATTAACGCTGAATCATAGGAATTCCATGCTCTTCGTTATTCAGTTATTAATTGATTTAAAATAATTTTTCTCATCGGTAAGTTGTTCCCTTTGTCCTTTTATAAGTCGTGCGGTCGTGCCTAACCAAGGGCCAGAGCCCTTCCCTTGTAGGCCCTTGTAGCTGATTCCTCGGTCTTAAATTCTCATTTTGCGTGGCGGGAGCTACGAATCGCAACTTTTTGTTTTTCAGTGGATTTTGGATTTTTATACATTTTTCAGCTGTTTTTGTTGAAATCAAATCACCATTCTGATTCTTCATTCTCCTCTCAATCTCTGCATTTTATTACATTCGACGAGTTACAGTGCAAGTCTGCAGCCAGAGACAGAAGACAGAAGTCAACCCAGCAGCTGCTACAGTTAAATTACTGGTCTAGTAGAATATTTTATCAGGAGAGATCAGAGTGACGACCTGCACCTGGAAAGCAGTTGGGTTAACAGAAAGTCGAGGGTCATCTTTGTTTGGACTTTCCATATTCCCTTTGCCTATGTTGTAAGTTTACTCATCTCAAGGTCAAGTAAAGTCAGGGTTCATGGGGGTGATAATTTAGTTGCTGGAGCTAGATGACGGATAACTTTCTATTCCTATACTAATAACTTATTGAGTTTCCGGTTGTACATGATCCCATATACTTTCATTGGTCTGTCTTAAAAATAATTTTATTCCAATCTGTCATACCATGCTGAATATAAATATTTGCTGTCAGACAGTACCTGATACTATAACCTTGATTTTTTACTTTATCTGTTGCAGTGAAGTGAGGAGCTAGAGACTTGCTTTGTGGAGGAAAGGTGGTGAGAAGAGTCTTAGTAAACTGATCGTGAGGCTCGTATGGGTTCATTCACGAGTAATCTCCTGAGCAGTAAACATCAACAAGGTAACCAAACGACAAGTAGCAGTTTGCTTTTACAGATTTGGAACTTGGCTCGAGTACTCGGTTTCTTTGGTTGCTTAACAACGAATTTGGTTTCATTTCACCTGCTATTTCCCAATCCGCTTTCATCAGTCGAAACCAGAACCCAGACCGTTATGGACGTTGACGAGCCGGCTGGAGATCAGGAGGGAATGGATGAGGACGAGTACTCCTCTGGATCTGATGCAGGAGAGCAGTTGCATGGGTTGACAACGGGCTATGGTCATGGTGCTCATCAGGAAGGACTAATATCCGTATTTCGAATGCTCGTCCGAAAGTAAGGGGTTTTACTAATTTTGTGTTTATTAGAGTTAAGGTTTCTTCTGATGATCTCGTTGATTTCTTTTCAGTGGACAAATTAATGTCATGAGTTCGGATGAGGAGGAGTCCGATGATGACGATGAAGAGTCTGAATATTTACCTGAAGACAAAAGACGGGTCCGACCTCCAAAGGAAGTGTATGCACCAGACCTGGAAAATATAAATGTAATTTAAATTATTCACTAATGCTAGGTTACTCTTTGTACTGTAATTTTTAATTCTCCGTGTTTTCCTCAATTAATATTACAGAAGAATGACGTTTCCTTCGCAATGAAAGATGCACCACTATCTAAACTAGATGGAAAGCTCACTTCTGGTCTCCCAAACATTTTAATGCGTCGCGAGGTGAGTCTCATCGTAGTCTTTCTTATCTTATCCTCGCTGGCTTCTAATTACAAGAAAGGATTTTAACTGTGTATCATTCTTTGTTTGTTAGTTGGGTGCAAGACGCTCCATCCATGGGGGGTTCGATATTAAGCAGAAAGCAAACTTGCTTTCTGGGTTTCTTCCAAATACAGTGAAGAAGATTTGTAATTATGGATACAAAGCATTTTGTGGAACGTATTCCAAAGATGGCTCAATTTTTCTCAGTGCATCTCAAGGTACCAGTCGAAACACGCCAAGAAATAGTATGAATTGAAGTATTTTATCGTTTTTTTAATTATTCTTTTGTATTTCAGACAGAGCAATCAGAATTTATGACACTTCGTACGGAAGGTTCCAAGAGATGAAGAAAATTTGTGCGAGGGATGTTGGCTGGAGCGTTTTGGATACAGCATTCAGTCCTGACGGAGACTACGTTGCCTATTCTAGTTGGTCAGAATCAAGTAAGCTAGAAGTAGTGTACAAGAAGTGATCGTAAGAAACAAGTGTAACATTATTCTTTATTTTTATAGTTCATATTTGCAAAATTCGTGGAGAGGAGCAGCATGAATCGCTGTCACTGGCACCTGACTCTCGCCGCTTCTGCATTTTCTCAATTGCCTTCTCTGAAAATGGAAGTGAGATCCTTGGTGGAGCAAATGACGGATTACTTTATATTTTTGATCGAGATCGGAATCAGCGTGTCCTCAAAATTAATGCTCATGAGGAAGACGTGAATGCCGTAGCCTTTGCTGATGAGACATCACAAATCCTTTTTAGTGTTGCGGATGATGCAATAGTTAAAGTGAGATTTTTCGAAAATATTAAAGTATGCTTATTTTTGCTATCAGCTAAAACGATTTCTGTTACAGGTCTGGGATCGTCGGTGCTTGAATGAATTTGAGCCTACTCCAGTTGGAGTTTTTGCGGGTCATATTGATGGAATCACTTTTGTAGACTCGAAAAAAGACGGGCGTTATTTAATTACAAATTCCAAAGACCAGTCTATAAAACTCTGGGATCTGCGTGTATTTTCTTCAGAAGAAGCTATGGGTGCCTGTCGAACCGCTATGCAGAGAAATCGGTGGGACTACCGTTGGCAGCGTGTACCTCAGCGACGTAAGAGACTTCTTTAAGTTGAATAACGCTTTAAAAACTTGGATGATTCACGAAATTCCTTATTCCAGTTTGCATGCCTCGTGAGGTAGTCCGTGGTGATACTTCAATAATGACTTATCGAGGTCACAGTGTTCTAAACACACTCATTCGATGTCGGTTCTCACCTCCGTCCACTAATCAGAAATTCGTTTACACGGGGTGTGCGGCTGGGAGGGTGGTTATCTACAACCTTTTGACAGGTCAGATCGTCAAAGCCCTTGATGGACATACAGCTTGTGTCCGCGACGTCTCTTGGCATCCAGACTATCCGGAAATCGTTAGTACTTCTGTGAGTCTTTTTCAAACTTCTCACGTTTTAGCATTTGTAAAACAGTTTTTTGAACAATGGTTCTGTTTTTCTGATACCTTTTTAGTGGGACGGAAGTGTTGGTCATTGGACTTGTGAGTCACAACATTCACTTTCAGCTGAAGACGCGGAAATCCTGGGTATCAACTCAAACCCTGAGCTTTATCCTCGTCGGAGCTCAAGACTGGCTGCAAAAACAGTTTCCACGTTGTAGTTAGTAAATCCAAGGATTCAAAATCGTATTTTGTATTGTTAATGTCGTAAGGAGAAGAACCTCCTTATAATCGAGTCATTTGTGATAAGTGGCTTTCTTGTTAACGCTATAGAATTCGTTCTCGTCAAACCAATCAACTTTTTCCAGAGTTTATGGCTTTATGTTATAAGTAGAGTTTAATCAACTGTTAAGAATCAATTTATTAATCTCGGAATTTATTTTATGCTTTCCATTTTACCTTTCGTTTGCGAATGATACGAATCAATCATAAATGGAATTAAATGATTTGAATGCAAGGAAATTTTTTATATCCGTGGAAACCGTGTTCGTAAATAAGTGAAGCACAGTCATCAAACACGAAGAAGAACAGAGGCATTGCATTGGAACTTCCTCGAAGTCCTTCAGAAAAGTACCTCCATGAGCTCAAAATCCTTAAAAGGACCTTCGAGGAGTAAGCTTCAGTTCTCCAGCACTATTCAACAGCAAAATGGCGAATACGTGTCAAATGCTCGATGGTTGGTACGAGGGCTCGTGGGAAAGGACTGCTGCCGGAGTCCTAATGGAATCTGTAGTCGTGAGTGTGAGCTCATGTGGAGAATATGGCTTGCCTTCCTTTCCTTCCTACTTTTTGTAAGGTCATACTCATCTGCTTATTGATTTATATTTTAAATACTGCTGAAAGGACCCTGACTTTTCCTGTTTTGTTGATTTACAGGTTTCAACAGGTGCAAATATTGGAATTATGTACTACCGCTTTGGACGGCTGGACGAACACCCAGATTTCTTTTTAGCTCCCAAGTTCAGACGCATGCTCATTCTCACTCGGACGCTGTTTCCAACTTTCTACGAAATTGTGAATTATGGAGCACTTCTCATTTCCGTCTGGGTTTTCACAATGATGACAGCGGTACAAACAATAGGAAGAGCGATGTTTTTTCTAGTCCTGGTAAATTCCCATGGAAGTAGTTCGTAGCAGCGTTCATTTTTTTTTTATCCATTTTTGTAAAATATCACAGTTCAGACTGTTTTACATGATCATCAGTACGGGTACCGGACTGCTCTTAATTCTCCAAGTAGTTTTTGGATGGGGGGAGTGGCCGACTGAATTATTTGAGTCGGCCCTCGAGCAGAGGATGAGGACGGAGCTACGTTCCCAAGACCCTGAGAAAGGTCAAGTCAACAAAGCTTGGATTGACACACAAGAACTTGTGAGCTACCCGGTTAGGCGTTTTTACTCGAGCTGATTAATTAATTTTTTGATCAGTTTGAGTGCTGCGGAGTCAAATCCCATGAAGATTGGTTTCAACTCCCCATATCACTTCAAAATCAGTCCACTCTTCAAAATAAGAATATAAGGACACTTCCAAGTTCTTGCTGCCGTGGTAGCACTGACGTAAGCTCTGCTTAAGAGGAAACGGTCAGGGTTGGCCAGCGATTTTTTAGTCGGGTCTTGGTGTTCAACTCTAGAACACCATCCAGAGCAACACGTAATTTTTCCAGAATCCTGCACCGGCCGTGGGGGTGCTTACGTGGGACGATTGTTTGATGCATAGGGCACACGCACAGGGGAAGAGGAAAAAGACGCTTCTTTCCCCTCTTATCCGCATCTCGACGCGCGTACAAAATAGCAGCCCCACCTCAGCCGTCCCACCACCTGAGCCATTAGATTCTGGAAAAATCCGACATGTGCAATTGGTGGGCGCCCACCAGCAGCATTTTTTACCCATGGTGGTCGTGTTGGGCGCCCACCAACCAACCACCATGGGTAACAAATGCTGGTGGTGGTTGGTTAATGGGCGCCCACCACGACCACCATGTGTAAAAAATGCAGCTGGTGGTTGGTTTGTGGGCGCCCACCGCACCCACCACGGACTGGGCGCCCACCAATTGCACATGTCGGGAAAAATAATTTGTTACTCTAGCTGGTGTCCTGAGTTGAACGAACCTGAACTCGACTAAAGCTGGCCACCCCTGACCGTTCCCTCTTTAGTCTTCGCGCCTCAATATCTATTTTTGTCGCAATCGTAAACCGATGTGAGCGTTAAATATCAAAATGTTTCTGCCCTCATCCCAGAGAAAGGGATCTTGAAATCCAGCATTTTTTCTTAACATATCCAGGGAGAGTTTTGCTACGAAGCGTTAGCCTCTTACAATGGAGGCGGATGTCTCCAACCCCAAATACTGGAGCTTGAGCGTGATTGGCTATTTCTTACCTTATCTACCGCCCTCCTCTTATTTTCGCTGGTGAGCTTTTCATGAACTTCTTTCTTCAAAAATCGTCGCTTCTCTTACGGATATTTTTAGAGCACCCTGACAAGGACCCTGTTCATTTTTCATTTCAAATTCTCGTAAGTTCAGACCCGTGGCGACCGTTTTAGGTCTGGAGCTCTGTACAAAATTCTAATTTTTTTCAGCGTGGGCTTTGTGAAGGGTGGCCCATTGTCAGTTACATCTTCATGGGAACGTCATCCCCCACCACCGCGCAGACCTACTAAGGAGTACCCTTCAAGCATCTCGGATTCCTACAATTTGTTACAGCCGAAGACACCCAGCCATGAGAAACCAAGGAAGGGACTCGATTATAGTGAAATTCAGGGGCATTTATTACCCACCTTTGAAGACTTTCAGGATCAATTACCAGTAACACAGAAACCATCGCAGCACTCAAATACGGATGTGATGTGGACTTTGAATGAAGTTTTTCGCTCACCGTTGTCGCCGACGGCTTCTTCAGTACTACATAGCAGGAATGGCTTGAATGTTTCCTCAGAACTGCCACCGCCGCTGCGTACACGACCAGGGTCTCCATCAATAGCCTTCCCAGAAGACAGACGCGAGCAAACTAAAACACTGAAACCCTGTTTGGCGCCCATTTTCAGAAATGAGTTAGAAATGGCGTCAAGTGGAAGGCTAGGTGACTACCACTCAAATGCTCAGAAAAAACCACTCGAGTCCCAGTCCTCAAATCTATCAATGCTGGATACAGTTGGGAGGGTACCGAAAGGTAAGATTGAAAGCAAGGACTCCAATGACAACTACCTCACTCCAGTGAGGAGCAGCGTTCCTTGGCTACTACAAGACGATGAATTCCTTCTCCAGCGCCCTCAAATTCTGTTCCCAACCAAACACCCAGTTCCTAAGAAATCTGTCTCCTATCAATAGACATATATTTTCCTACTGAAACAGACAGTTTTAGGAAAATTACGGTACATACAAGGGTTAAAGCATCCTCATTCCCCTTCCTTTAGCTGTTTTTGAAATAAATCTCGACTAAATAATAATTACTTTGAACGCGACAGCAAACAGAGGAAGCCTAAGGAAATCAACAATATTCTTCGGACTCTCGCTTTCAAATTATACTAGTACTTATTTTTCAGATAATTCTACAAGATTTCCAACTAAGCCTTTCAGATTCAGCTCTTCAAATGCGGCTCTGAAGTTACTCGTCATTTCCTGAATGTAATTTCTATGCGTTAGCGTTATTAGCACCCCACGTTCACCTTGACATGAAAAAATAGTTCGTTTGTTTTTTATATCTATTTCTTTTTATTCTTCGAACTGTTCATATTCGGCTTAACTATTTTGATGTTAAAAAGGCCTGAACTTAAACCTAAACTGCTCCCTTTTTTAAGAAACCTTTTTTTTCGAAATAGTACTTGGTTGCTTATCGCATTGGCGTTGGTATTTTTGACAAATTATTAAAGCACTACAACCTAGATCGTATAGCTGCCGTTTCAATCTGTCCTTTCCTTCTACGAAAAAACGTATTGCCTCCAGCTTACTCCAGCGAACCTACAAACGTAGCACCGCCGGCAATAATTTCAGAATTATTCCCTGGGAAGTTTTTCTGAAGCCACTTCTTCGCCTTCCCGGCAACCAGTTCCCATAATTCCTTGGAACCACCAAGTTTCTGTTCAAAATATGCTATGGCCACAGCCCCCAGTAAACCTAGGTTGATCGCAGGATGATCGCGACAGTAAATCACCGCACCCATCGCGCGACGATACCTATGTCCACATTTCTTAACTTCAAGTGACCATCCCCACCGATCATCACAAGTGTCATCGCCTTGAAATGTATTGCGATGCATAAATGCCGCC
>JABASM010001148.1:0-16068 GCA_019776545.1 Brachystomella parvula | reverse complement strand
AGTCCACCTCCGAACTTCGCGTTCCGCATTCCGTCAGTGCAGAGTCACAGTCTTATTTTTATTCCTCAGTCCGTCAGTCCACAGTCCACCCACAATGCTTTTCAGTCCGTCAGTCCTCAGAACCCTGCATTCCGTCAGTCCATCAATCCACCTTCGAACCCCGCATTCCATCAGTCCACCTGTGAACTTCGCGTTACGCATTGCGTCAGTCCATAGTATAGTCCATTTTTTAAGCATCCCACAGCCTGGCAGTTTGCAGTCCACCCGTAACGCATTCCAGTTTCCGCAGTCCACCCCAACGCATTCCAGTCCGTCAGTCTGCAGTCCACCCACAACGCACTCCAGTCCGTCAGGCCATCATTCCACCTCCGAACCTCGCATTCTGCATTCCGTCAGTCCGCAACCCATTTCTTAAGCATTCCAAAGTCCTTCAGTCCACCCAGGGACGTATCGGAGATTGCAGTCCTTCAGTATCCATCAGGCCGCCTCCGAACCTGGCATTCCGCATTCACAGTACATTTTTAAGCCTTTCACTTTCCGTCAGTCCGCAGTCCGCCCAGAAGGCATTCCAGTTCGCATTCCGCATCCCGTCAGTCCAAAATTCCGCCAGAAGCCCACTCCGCAGTCGCAGTCCATTTCGGAGTGGAATTTTGCCCAAGTTTGCAGGCTACACCTCAGAAAAACTGACTTGAATTTAAAAATTTTGAAATCGGAGAAGAATAATTTTGAATCCCGGACTTGACACGACATCATCCCTTCCTTGCCATGCCATTCGAAGATNGACTTGAATTTAAAAATTTTGAAATCGGAGAAGAATAATTTTGAATCCCGGACTTGACACGACATCATCCCTTCCTTGCCATGCCATTCGAAGATGCACGAGGGAGCAGGGGAGATTCAAGCAAGCAAAAGCATGGAGCAGGAGAATTTCCATGGGGAAATATACAGGCAGAGGCATAGCATGTGGAGATGAGCTTAAAAAGGAGCCCGAGTCTCCCTGCCGCACTTCAGTTTGTAACTCAAAATCAGTGAGAGTGGAGGTAGACTACATCACTCTCACTTTCGTCCCGTATTGTTCTAAACTTTGCTCAGAGGTTGGAAGGACGACGGACTGGTCTGACCTGGGTCAAGTCAAAACCCTTTCCAGTCTCTAGTGCTGGCAAATTGAACGCAAAACTCAGGTCACCCAGTCAATGTTTGTAAAATGTTACCAGGAGGAGCCGTTCCACGACCTGGACGAGGTTCACGGTCATCATCCCCTTCATCAGCCGCTTCATCTGTTTGCTTGGGCTCACAGTTAGTTGACAAGTCCTCATCAACCCCGTACACTGATGCTACAAAGGTACGGAACCTCTTTTTTTTGTTGTAAAAATGTACACAAAGCGACGATTGTTATGTTAGTTACCCATCTCTTCGAATATGTCCTCTCCATCCATTTTTTTTTGTCAATAGACAAAGTGCATCTGAATTGAAAAAAAAGAGGAATGTGTCGGCTCCGGCTCTTGAATTCAAAAGTTGAGCTATGAAACCAATGACCTTTTTCAGAAGAACCATCTGTCCTTTTAGCTTTTCAGCGTTTGATTGATAAATATATACTCTGTATTATAGAAGTAGATTTTTAGAAATGAATGAGATTGAGATTACGTTGTTGTTTTGAACCTAGGGACATGGGAGATGACTTCCTCCTCCTCCTTTACCTACCTTGGAGTGGTGTAGTTAATGGATAAAGTGCTAAACAGATGTGATTGACTTGCTGTCCCTCCTCTTCATGTCATATGTCACAAGGATTTTATTAATAAGTTATTTGCATAATTCATGTTAGTCTTTGTCGCATCTCCATTGCGATTGCAGACAAGACACAAGGAAAACTGAGGGTATATACGGAGACTGATATGAATTTCATCATTAACCCCCACTTGGATTCTTCTAGTTTCTTTTTTTAGGTGCGGAAGTTGACAAGGTTTGCATAAAATGAGGATGGATACACGTAGTAATGCGCCAGGATCATTTCACTATCGGCATGACCTAGTCTCTCTCCCTGCATCAATTCCAATCTTCAGAATTTCAATAGGGCTCAAGATTCGAGATGACAAGAATCATCCCGTGACATTTTTAGGAGAATCAGAGAAATGTGATTTAGGATTTTCTTAAGTGGCCAGTCTCGAGGACTCGAATGACATGGTCACATGGCATGCCTGGCTAGGATTCTGAATATTGCAGCATCAAGAATTTGTTTGTTATTGCAATTATGCAGGAATTCTCTCGTTTCCAGTAAATTTACGAAACAGAAGGCTTGATTCAGAAGGATTTCTTTTGGCTTCCTTGAGTTTCCTTAGAAAAGTCTCTATTAGGTCTGTTTGCCATGTTATCGGGGTCAGTCGTCATCGCTAGGTGATAAATATCTGATTACACACTCGTTACAACTTTCCCTTTCCGTCTTTTTCAGTCACCCCGTGGGTCTTTGGATTTACCTGAACATTTATACAGTGTATTGATTAATACCAAGGTATCCAGCACGCCGATCCCTGGTTTCAGAAGTCATTTGGTCTCAGAATCTCCTTAGCTTTTGCAAACTGTGTAAACATTACTATACTAGGTAAACGCATAGCATTTTCGCAGGGAATCAAGGCATTTGAATTTAATGACGCTGTTGACTGATTGTGCTTATGACCCTCTTGAAGTACTGTCGTGGTGCTTATGCAATTAATCGTGAAAGTGAGGCATGAGGATTGCTGAGCTGGTCTTAAGCATTTACAACCTAAACTTGATGTTGAGAAGACGCCAAGGGGTAAAATGACGAATGGCGAATCTAATCGCTTCAGCTCTTGTCATCCTGTCGCCAATTTTAATAATTCCTAAGTAGGAGCGTAGAATCCAATCATAACAAACTCATCTTTTTTTTCTACGCTGATTTATTATTTATTGGCGATAAAATTATTTGCGTCTCATGTGAAAATTTTCTAGGACTTTAGCCTCTGTCTCTAGGTTAACTTTAACGGCTGCCGCTGTACGTGCTAAAGAAGCAGTTGAGTACGACTTCTGGCTTTGTGACCGCTGAATTTATTCCGCCTCTGAATCGATGATTGAATGGACTGATCAGAGCTTCTTCCGTTCTCACGCTCCACATCTCCATGTTTAGAATTAAATTTGGAAAAACATGTTTAGGCTATGGTCCAGGAAACCTGATCTCGCCACGCTCTTTTCCCATGTTCCTTTCTCACCAGGCATGAATTTACATCATCTCACTCATCAGTTCTACGTTACTCATCTTTGGAAAGTATTTTTTGATACTGTACCGACTGCTACTGCGGTTTAGCCAGTAGCTCTCCTGCTTCTAGGTTCTAGTCATTCTCTGATTTCAATCTTGAAAATCGTCACGCTCGAAAGAATAGCTTTGCGTTTTTTCTCTCGAATTTTTCACCAGCACCTCTGAGTAATCTAATGGCCAAGGATTTCACCAGGTAGAAAACGGGGTTCTATTTTATTGCCATTTAAAGTGACTCATAATGATTAATCCACCACCACTCTGAATAATTAATGCCCCAAATAACTCATCCTATTCTCATTTTGACCTTAAAATCTGAGTATCAGAATGTGTGTATGTAGTGTAGACGGAAATCAGAATCGGAAATGGGAGTAACCTAGGTGTCCTAGGTACTCTAAATGGAAATTAAGTTTTTGCAATTGCAGACAATAGGGTGGGTGGGAGTGAACTTGTAGAAATTAATTTTGACGAGACGTTCACCAGACTCTAGTTTTAGGTGAATTTTTACTACTTTTCTTTAAAGCCTCAATCATTTTTCGAAGGTTGGTATTGAAAAAAGCTTTTATTTTTGCGCGTGGAAGATTTGATGATGAGAATCACCTTGAACTTGATTTTCATAGCTTTTCACAGGTGATGGAAACTAGATGGCTTATTATAAAAATAATTTACGATACTGTCATGGTTCACTTCTTCTCTAGTACTTTTTTAAAGAGACTCACTTTTTTTAACCAGAATTTCTGTGATAAATTTGACATTGAGATAATTCTGATTCTGAATACTAGGTGAGTGAGTGCTGTGCGTGAGGGTGGGGCTGGACTGCTGGAGAGGTACGCAAATCTTCCAGGTGTAAAAATTCAGATCTGCAATTCTGATAATAGACTCCCTATTAGAGACAGGAAGAGAATTGTGGTTGTAGGTAGTAGGTAGACTTTTTCTCAATGTTTTATGAATTTATGGGAATTGTTTAATTTGTATTTATATGCATTTATTCTGGAATCAGGGAAGGAAGAGGGGCCTAAAAATCCTCATCTCTTCCAAAAAGCTCTCAAGGTCAGCTTCTCTTCTCCATTATCTTCATCAGTTGTTCTTCTGTGAGGAAGGGCAGTGTATCATCTCGTAACTTATCATTCCTGCTGGTTTCCTCTCGACCAGCAGCATACTAATACCAGTTATATAAACTCGAAGAATCAGTTTTGGGTATTCCTACTATTATTTTTGTTAGGCAGGAGAGAGAGGTACAACGGTAAGCCTAAAATGTCTTGCTGACTTCCTCATATCCAGCACAGACTTTGTCGAGTTATTATGATTTGAATTAATTATGTGCCAAATTAGGCCTGTGAATTGTATAATTTACTCCATGAATTCTTTTTTTTCTGTTTCACCTTGTACGGATTAATTACCTGACTGTTTTTTTTTCGTTTTGCGTGGGAGGAGGTAGGTGATTTTCGCTTTAAATCCAGTAGCAGTTAGTGCAAAAAAAATGGAGAAGCGAGTCGCCTGTGACGACTAGTGCAAGGGAATCAGAATCAAATAATTCCACGGCATGTTACCAGTTATCATCGTAATTTGATTTCTTGATGGATTTATAACAACTTTTATAATTTAAGTTGCTCCCCTATCCATAGCCCATGCTTCTTGATGTCATTTCCCGACGTAATGGAAATCTTGCCAAGAGCATATCATGAGCTTGAAGCTTTGGGGTCATGTGCCTATTGGTATTTGGTTAGCTGGCCTCCAAGGCTTGTTGGCAATCGCAAATGACATTTTAATTTCTGGGAATTAATAAACTCGGAAAATAATAATTTGTCCAAAAATTTTTGAATCTTCGTGATATGCGTGATAGGATCCATTTTCATTTTTTCGTTGCAAGGGTTCAGGGAATTTTTTTTTCTGAATTTGTCATCTTGACCTTAGAAATATTTAAATGGGTTAGTTTGGCTTGTAAGCGTCTGAGATGTCTTCATGTCACTTCCTGTTCCTGCACGCACGCAGATTAGAAGAAGAAGAATAATGCAAGATTGGAATTTAAAGCTATTACGCTATCATCTTTCTTTTAATGATCGATCATGGGGATGTCGTGCTAACCTGGTGCGTTCTCCTTGACAGTGAGCTAGGGGCTAATTCCACAGATTTTCAAAGAAATTAAATTTTAGACTATGGATTTCTAAATCCTTATAATTTCTCTCCTTGTGTCTGCTTCCAGCTGAATTCCACTAATTTCCTAAATGTTGCTTCATCCTTCCATCTTCTTACAGTGCATTGAATTTTGTATTGGCAACTTATCATATTTTTGTATTTATTTTTTTCTATAGCTTCTCCCATGTAGTTAGTGTTGTTGACTGACCTTCGTCAGTACTTTTGCAGGCAGGGCTTTGAACTAGTCAAGTTATGACGAGGAGATGACGAAGATTGAGGATATAATGGATCTCTGGACTGCAAGAGTGTAGTTAGGGAAGGAGAATGGAAGAGTCGATGGAAATGAATCTACCGACTGGAACAACTGGATTTAAAACCCCAGACCCAAAATAAATAGATTTGGGCTGTTGCTAGGCAGAGGATCCTTTGGGTCTTGTCCTAATCAGACAGACAGGCTAAAGAATTTTATTTTCCTCGTTTTCTTTCGGCAAAAATATATCCACTGTGACAGGGATAAAAGAGTGAGTGACCTGCCCTTCACCTCCTTGGGACTTGAATAATGAAGGCAGGGAAGTGCAGGCAAAATGGTCGGGTCACAGAGGGGCTTCTCCTTTGGAGCAGCAGTAAAATCCATTTCTTGTAAATCCGGCGGATGCGGGCAGATTCAGCTTCACCATTTGGGGATTTGGGAGAAGGGAGCATTGAAATAATAAGGAGCTCTAATGTTTCCCATGCCTTCTGAAGAATAATAGATCCTTCGAAGAAATCGTGAGAGGCCTTCTATATTATGGGAGTTGTGAAAAATGATTTTGATTAGAAGCGGATCTAGGTCTTCTATGTATGTATTTTCGTTTTTTCCAGCCCCACCCTCACGGACCCTCAGTTTTCTTGATGAGGGTGAGGGAGAGATCTGCTCGATCATAAAAACAAATCACAATAGATCCACTCTTTCAAATTCAGATGAAGACTCTATGCCTTAAAGGTATATGGAAGTTTTAGAGCCATTCCTGGAGGAGTGTATCGTAAAATTTATATTATATGGAGGAAGGGTAAGGGCTGACCTGCTGTCGGGAAGCATCAATAAGCTCTGGCTCTCTCAAAAGCTGCTTTAAGGTACTTTCCCCTATATCATTTTGATCCAGAAAAAGATAATAACAGGGGAAGGTAGGGGGAGTCGTGTGAACCTTGGAAAAATATGAAGAAAAAGGCATCCTTTACAATTAACAAATGTCCAGACACTTTTCCTTCTTATCTTTTGAAGTGCCCTTAAGCTTGCCTTAACAGCGCGTGGGTGGATCCCCACCACCGCATTTAAAAAAAAATTAGCCTAGGACCATTCACCCCTTGCGAAATAGAAATTTAATTTCAGTTTTGAAATAATCCCCAATTTGTTTTGCTGGCTTTGCCGAATTACTGAAATCATAATTAAGAGGATCTGAGAGAGAAGAGAGGGTTTTTTGTTTTGAGATTTTTTCAAGCAGGGTTTTGCGAATTTCCTTGAACTGCTCTTGCTCTCGGCATGGAGTCAAGGCTAGGATAATTTGTATCCACCATGGAGTATTATGGTAGGATACTAAAATAAAACGTGCTTTTAAAAATCTTCGTCTGGTTTAAACCATTTTTTTGTATGCTTGAAGTTGGGTGGTGATGGTGGTTCTTCCAGGAACGAAGCCAAATCTGTCCTCAGGTTGAATGAAGGTGGGGGAGAGAGAACTGCATTACGTAATGACCTTGCCTCACCTCGCACAATGATTTTCTCAAGCTCTAGTTCTAGCTAGGGAGCTAATAAATATGGCTTCTGTTTTGTTCCATAATGAACTGATAATTTTATTCGTATGATTAATTACTTAGCTAGGTATATTGATTTAGTCTCACATTTCTTCCGTGTTCCTATAGGCTTATGTGAGTGTGAGTCTACTGAGCTTTTCTACCAAAATACTTACCTTGATTTCGTGTTAGGCTAAACTTGCTACTGGGAATGAGCATTTTATTGATTATCGATAATTTTCTATGTCAAGTTCAAGTCAACATGCAAAAATTCACTCTAAATGCAGAAGGCGAGACGGGGATGGATTCCCTGTTAGGGAGCTCCGATTCTTAAGATTAATTGTTTAGATGAGCTTCGTGGAAGTTTAAATTTTTCAGGAGTGGAGTGATTGCCGGAGCTCTAGGCTACTGTCATTTTCATTAGTTAGACCACTCCAAATGGATTCGCAGCTCTCAGTCAGAGGAGATTTGATCAGTTCCTTAATAGTAGCTTTCGGAACCACGGAACTAAGATGCATTGATCATGATTTTTGTTCAAAAAAGTAGAGAGATCTTGAGCTGATTCCTCATGAGATTGACTTATCTCAAGGAGTAATCAAGGATCTAAGGCCAGGCAGGCACTATGTTCTTGACAGTTTGAACGATTTATTAAATTGTAGGTTGTTTGAGGTTTCCTTAAGGCAGAACGACGCCCTGGAAAAACTGATTCACCGGAAAAACTCATGTCTGAAGGAAGGATAATGTTGAGAATGAGAATTAAGGTCGATGATAATAGAAAATTGAAAGTCATGTTCCACGGAATTAATTTCAACCAAGGTGTTATTTAAAACTTCTTAACATGGTTTCTGGCAAATGCCATCCTTCGAGATGAATTCGGAATAATTTTTTTCTTTTTTTTTTATCTTCTTCCAGACTAAGAAGCATCCGCCGAATCATATCAAACGTCCTATGAATGCATTCATGGTCTGGAGTCAAATTGAGCGTAAGAAAATCTGTGAGAAATCCCCAGACACGCACAACGCTGAGATTTCAAAGCGACTTGGAAAGACATGGAAGTTACTCTCAGAGGCTGAGAAGCGGCCATTTATTGAAGAGTCCGAGAGACTCCGAGTTCTCCATAGCCAAGAGTATCCTGACTACAAGTATCGGCCGAAGAAGCGTGGGAAGAGTGGAGACGAGTCTCAGTCACCCCCAGCAAAGACTACTCGGAAATCGAGCAAAATGGCCTCCGTCCGTAGCCCAGCTTTCTTCGTCTCATCCAGCTCCTCTGCATCTAGCTCAAGTAGCCTTGCCTCCTCTTCCTCATCAGAGCCAATAGTATTGACTATTAATCGGAAACATGCTACGCCCACGAAGAAGTGCTCAAATGCTCGGACTGGAGCGAGTCGTCGTAGTTCGACTACCTTACCATGTCAGTCTCCAGGGATTTCAAGTACTTTTGAAACCCCGAAAAAGAAACAGTTCTCTGATACCTCAAGTACGAGTGATGCTGGCTACTCACCGCTTAATCGGATTCAGATTGTAAATGCTGCTATCAAGACCCCTCCAACTGTTTTTAACATGAGGCTCACTATTGATCAAAAGTACAAGGAATCAATTAAACAAAATGGAGAGAGAATCACTCCACTGACTCTTACTCCACCATTGGGAAAAGTCCCAGAGTCACCCTCTTCTATTAATCCTAATTCACCTGAAAGTGCAAGTTTCTACGAAGAGGACTCTTCCTCTGGTCATGGGCAGCCGGCTACTACTACTGCCTCACAACTTTTCCTGGATTCTACACGGAGGAGCCTTCAAGCAGGTAAGAATCTCCCCATTATTTTTTCATCAATAAATCACTACCGAAAAAGCAGTTGGAAGTTACCTTTTTGATTTCCAAGCAAGAATTTATTTTAAAGTCCCCAATTATCTAAAATTAGACTGAGGATTTAATGACTGTTTTTTACTCTGGGAAACTCCCTTGTGCTATTGCTTTTTTTTTTTCAACATAAAAAAGTTAACTGTAGAAAATGTGTGGCTGATTAGCCTGTGTGTTATAGGAGAGGTTAAAATTTCTCCTAAATTTTATTTTATGGTTTTGTTGTTGTTGTTGAACTTTTTAACTACAACAGAGCTTTTATTTCTTCATTTTTTTTTTAGTTTTGGAAGCCGTACCAATGACTCCGACTTTAAAATTTGAGCCTTCTGACAATGGGCAGGAGGGAGATGGACAGGGGGAGTACACCGAAAGTCGACATTTCAGTGGACTTCCGTCTATGATTTCCTCATTCTCTCTAGTTTCTCCTACTGCTCCTACTGAGGGTACCATGATTCCACTCATGCCCATTAAAAATGAACCACTCTCACCAATTCTTCAGCTCGAAGACATTTTCTCTGTCATGCCTCAGTCTAATGGGAATTCCGGCGATGTCGTCGATCTGGAGGGTTTAGATGACTTCCTCCAGCTTCAGACTGAGTATGATTTCAAGAATGATGAGGAATCTAGGATGACCCCTGGGATGGGTGTGTCAGTTGATGAAGTCGCTGAAACGGATGCTTGGAACTGGGAGAAGCCTCTCTCATCAGTTAACATGGACTTTGACTTTGAGAATAATAATAATGGCTCAGGAACGGTCCATCACCTTCCCATGCATCACTTCATCACTTCAATTGATCCTCACCTGATCAATCATATCGTCCTAAACCAGGCTCAGGAGAACAATGCGCTTTACCAGTGAGCAACTATAGGTTAAGAAAAAAAAAGATTTATTCTATACATACGACACGACAGAAACTTATTAGAAAAAAATACCTCAAACCTCGTAGTACTTTCCTTCCTTGAGAAAATTAATTTAACTAGTTTAGGTCTGAAACGTTTTTTAATTCCAGTAATTTTTTAAGGCCTGTATTTTATTTATGTCTTTTTTCTCCGTTCTTTTTTTTTTGTATATATTTGTCGGTCGTATAGTTTTTTTTAAAAGGAATTGAAATTCCATCCAGGTGAGCTGAGTTACTAATTCTAAGGCTATGAAAGGAGTAAAATCCTAATTAAATATAGTTAAGGGGGTATGAAGATGTGCTAGAGGGTTCGATGTGGTTGAAATCCAGTGAGTTGGGGCTCCCACTCAGCCAATAGGCAGACACAATGCATTTAACATCAACTCTACCAAGAGAATCCACATACCTTTAAGTTTCAAGAAATAACTTTGGGTTTTGGGCTATGGGATTTTTCAAAATCGGTATTTTTGGTGACTGTAACATAGTAACCATAGATTTTAATAATTTTTTTTTTTAATTCCTTAAATAGAGGAGTGCTGACGATAGGTTCTTCCCTTCAAAATATTTTTGGCAATAATAATTCGGTATTTTTTTTTTTTTATAAAAAGAAAGTCCAAAAAATTGGGTGCTGTTTGAGTGTATGTGGTTGTATGGAGGAGAAGAAAAAAATTTTAATTCGAAGAAAGTTGAATGTGTACAATTTTTACAAATTTCCCTGATGTTATTCTAAGTCACGCTAATAAAAAGAAAGAAAAATTTACAGACAAATTTTTATATTATAAATTCTATTTGTTTAATTAGTACTTTGAGAAACCATTACGCTTTTCCTCACGATTTAATTAGGTTAGGTACTCGTAGTAATTAGATAGTTTAGTAAAAAAAACTTTTGTTTTAATCTACAAACTTTAGATTTTGATGTCTAAGGAAAGTCCATTCCTTAAAAATTCTTGTTTTGTCGTGGCTACACAGTACAGAAGAAGTGCACATTTTTTGTTAATTTAATTTTTACCTTCACTCTTTTTATATGCACTTTCTCCTCTGACTTTCTGAAGGGAAATGGTAAGAGGACTTTCCTCGAGTCGCTACTATATTTTCTCCAAAAGTATTTTTGTGTAAGAAAGAGTATACTCGTATTTTAACTCAGGTAAATTCTGCTGCCTAGGAACCGCTGTTACTTACACACCTTGGAGAGTAGTAGACCTTTGGAATAGAATGAATTCGTATTTGCAGAGTGTGTGCGGACACGGGATTAACGGAAGGAAATAAAATGACAATAAAAAAGTATTGCAAAAACTTGAGGAGTGATGATGTTTTTATTTGACATTTTCTGGAAATTGATTTTTAGTGTCATCGTTCTCTCCCTTCTAATCCTTTATCACATTCAAGCAAAGGCTTGAAATGATGGAAATGATGGATTGTGTCATGAAGGCAGAACCCAATATTGAATTTTTTTTTCGAAGACTAGGACCTTCAGTCATCTTTTTTTTTCTAATAATAAAAATGAATAGAGGTTTAGTCGTTAAAAACTGAGAAAAATATCCGGATTGGCGAAAGTAAAGTCTGAAATGACTCTGGCCTAAAAAAACATCCCTAGTGTCTAACAATGTACGAAATCTCTAGACCATGGTTAATGATACGCTGAGATGGGAGTGAGTAAGTGTAATAATATTAATAGTTTTTCAAATTTAATTACAGAGGTACTTGAGTATTTCACCTTCATGCCTAATTTTAGAAGTGCTTGGCTACAGCATAGCATAGCCCCTTGAGGGATTCAGCGAAAAACTCATAAAATTTTATTCATTGATGAAAAAATCCCATTTCCTGTTTACAGGCCTTTTCTTCGTGATTTTATCCTTGAGGAGACGAAGATTTCTGACATTTTGCAGATTGTGATGCTGAGATTACTACACAGGTCCTACAGCCCACTCCATTTTTTCAGAAGTACCTTTGAGGACTTCTGGCTCTATTTATTGAGTGGTAATTATACAGTCGCATCTCAGGGTAAACAACTCATCCAAAAATTATTATAATTTAAGATGTAGACTCTTTTTGTCGGTTTTTTGTTTTTTCTGTTTTTGGAAAATAATTAGAGAATTGAGTTCTCCTCCTGTATACTTAAATGTGAAATAAGTAATAATTTTTCTTGTATGTCACTCTAGGGTAAGAAGGGCCAATTTTTTTTCCTCCTTAATTAGCAGATGGTAGTTTTTTTGGGAAAAAGTCCGGCAGCCGAAGGCCAGGGAAATCTGTAAAAGGCAGGAAATTGGGAAACCGCAGCAAAGACTCACAGTAGCAGGATAATTGAGATTAATTTCCCGGTTAATAGAGTGACTTCCCTGAAAATCCTGTCCGAATTCTCATGCTGTGAGATTAAAAGAAGTAAAACCTCGGAGGCTTTTGGGGGATTAAAATGTGATTCCAAAAAAATCAGATGGGGACTAGGATTCTAGTAGGTCGGCCAATGGAAAAGCACGTCTTCCTTTAATTAGCTTAAAAAGAAAGAAAAATTTACAGACAAATTTTTATATTATAAATTCTATTTGTTTAATTAGTACTTTGAGAAACCATTACGCTTTTCCTCACGATTTAATTAGGTTAGGTACTCGTAGTAATTCAGATGGGGACTAGGATTCTAGTAGGTCGGCCAATGGAAAAGCACGTCTTCCTTTAATTAGCTTAAAAGTAAAATACAGTCAATTAGGTAAGATGCTGAGAGAGTGATTTCCCGTCTGTGCCTGCCATCCTTGGTTTTCTATCTTGTTCTTTAACTGGGTCTCTTCATTTTCATGGATGAAGGCCTATAGACGAAAAGATGATGAGAATGACAGAGATTCAATTAGAGAAATCAAGGGCTAAGTGCTCATTCGAATCATATTAGTCGTAACTTAATTTCATGTAAGCAGGATTTAATTTAAATCCTTCCCTACGGCAGAATTTCTTACTGTCTTTCGGTGGCAAAAAAGCTTTTTCGCTGATTGGTGAAATCAGCGGAAAAAGCTTTTTTGCCGAACCCAGACTTTGCAATTACTTTTTCTCCTGTCGCTAGGCTGGTCCTTGGATACCCCTTCCCTTGCTTTCTGAACATTTTTGTTCTGAACCTTCACATTCTCGAAAATGAGAATAAGTTTGCTCCATAATTCCATAAAATTATTTGCCCAAAATAACACTACTACCAGAAATCCAGAATATTGTGATGGAGTGGGGTAAACCCCCCCTCTCGAGGTCTCAGACCCAGGACCTTTTTATTTTAACTTCTTAGTTTCCAATTTCTTATCTTTGAATTATGAATATTGGTTTGAGAATGCCAGGAGGGCATTCTTGCCCAGACATCTGGCTAAGTCTTTTCTAACTGGAGAGGGTGAATAAGAGGGCGGAGTTTAGAGTAAGCGTCGCTTGGGTTTATCCAAGCGTCTTTTGGTGACAAAGGATCAGTGGGGTTCCGAATATCAAGCTAGGCACTTCTAGGAGAGTACTTGAGTACTCTAAGATCATAAGTCTTGTAAACGGATTAATTGATAGAAAGTTGTGAATAAACATTGAGGATTAATTTATTTGGGAGAGTTGGGATTGTTTATTGATCCGTGGTTCGAGGCTGTTTGCCCCATTTCAGTATACTATATAGGACCAAGGTTGTGTGTTCGATGCAGTGTTCTCAGTCGCATCTTGCAGCTGGCGAGCTGGCGCAAATAGTGACTTGCGGTAGTAGGAATCCGGTTGCGCTGCGAGGTTTGTCGAAAGCGCAGTTGTGACTTGCGGTAGCGACTTCTGATTCAGAAAAGCCGCTATCTATTTGCGCTAGCGATTGTGCTTTTTTTTGGATTACGCTACAAGCAAATTTAGAATTCTTGTAAGATGTAGTAGAAGTAGATGTAATCTAGGGGATGTAGCGGTATATTTCTTCAACATATAATAAATTCTTGTGCTCGGTGTAGAAGCTTGACATGTTCATTTATTGCCCATGAGTTAATATTCCGCAATCTAAAAATTACCGTGGAGCGATTTGAGAAGGGACGGGTGGAAGAGCCACGAACACGTAAAGAATGTCTACGAAGTAGGGTCCTTTTTCGGAATCCTGATGTTTTTAGAAAATAAACTCTATTTCGTAAAACTTTTTTAGCAGCTTAGTGCACAAACCTCTGAAGTATAATGGTGCAAAATTTCAGCTTTCTACGTTGAGTAGTTTTAAAATGGCACCTTTTTAAAGTCAGAGCCTCCAGTGATGAGCTGTAACTCTTTCAAAAGTCTTCGCTCAGCAACAAAAATATTTTTTGCGCAAATTTTGAACCGTTTTTTATTGGAATTATTTTTTGCAAGCTTCCTAAGAAGTGAACTTTAAATTAGGTGAGTGTCACTGCATCGCTAAATTTTTTAGCCGCTGAATTCATCATGTTTAGAACGGAAGCTTTTCATGAAAAGCGGTTATTCAAGTTTTTCTCTACCTTAAAGAAATTTGAGCTTTTTTGTCCGAAATTTTCAATTTTTTGCACTGAAGTTTGAAATTCGGGTTACCTGACAATTGGTAAAAGGGATTGTTGACCACCGAATGCGAAGCTTTTTGACAATTGTGGGGATGATTGAGTTTGAAGACGGAGAAAGCAGCTTTCACTTTTGAAACCGCTTTCTGCATGGTTTGAGCAAGGCAGCATTCTGAATATCGAATTTATTGGTTCTAAAAAGTCATCAGGGATGTCTTGCACAACTTGTTACGGCAGCGCATTGCAACAGGATTTATTGATATTTCGATTTTGGCGATGCTTGGCAGAATTGTTGCAAAAGGTTACAGCTCATTATGGGAGGCTTTGACTTTGAAAGGACGCCATTTTAAAACTGCTCAACATAATAAGCTGAAAATTTGCAGCATCATACTTCAGAACTGTGTAAACTAAGTTGTCCCAGAGTTATCACAGAACGGCGTTTCTTTTAAAAAAAAACATCGAAAGTAAAAAAAGGGACTTTACTTCGTACACATACTTTATATAGAGCTAACAAGAGCCTTTTTTTAACAAAATTAAGCGTTCTGAGCTTCTAAGGATCTGTAGGTATACCTTTGAGCGTGTATCTTGGATTTTCCAAAACCAGTCGAATTAGTTGAGCCTTTAACGTCCAGTAAAACACGAAAAATGAAATAGCCTTCATCAGACTGAAAAGGCTTCTGCGCTTAGGCGAGATTTTTTCTTCCATTACCAGGCATACCTAAGTAGACTACCTTTGCAGTATTGGGACGCTGAGAGCATTCGATTTCATCATAGAAGACGTCTGCTACGTTTACAGTATGTTCATAATTACTTTTGACACTGTATAGATGGCAATCGATTTTCGATATTCAAAAACCCATATTTTTGAAAAACATTTTCAAGGTTTTCAGCATACTGTAGGGCAGGATTGACCCTCCCTTCGCCTGCTAATTTTTTCAAAAATCACCATAAAGATTATGCTGCTAATGGAAAATCAGCACTAGAATATTTGAAAAAAAGAGTGAGCGGAGAGAGGGTTGAGAGCAAATCATAGTAGCGTACTTGTAAGTCAGTGCTTCTTCTCAACCCATCTGTTCCTTTTCATCGCGCTTCACGGACCCAAACTTTTTTTTCATTTTAAGAATGAATTTTCTCAACCCATGATTTCAAGGAGGCGGATGCTACTGTGAATTAGATGAATTTCTTTCCTTGGGACTTTTAATTGATGAATGGATTGATTGGTAAAGCTGTCACTTAAATGTCAGTCTCTTTGCCTTCGTTGATTTGTCTATAGAATGCTACCCTGCATAAATTATTAGTCATCTTGACCATATTTTGCGTCGGATCTGGAATCCACTTTGTTTCACTCCTTCTTTTGTCTTGTAAAAATTAACTTTCCAGTCTAATCACTACCTTCGCTTTTTTCCATTCTTTTAATATGTAAAACTGGTTTTGTTTTACTTTCTGACGGCAAAGGAAGTATAAGTCATCATCATCATCAGAAATTGATCAGGGAGAGTATCTACTCGGTATAATTATAACCTCAATCAATGGAAATGAAAATTGGAAGTGAAAATGTGGGCTGAGATTTTGGGATCAATCTTGTCACGATCGGAAGTAAGTGGAAAAGTTAATTAGGAAGTAATTTGAAACTTAGATTCCGATCTGGATGTTTTGATTTAGCATTTT
>JABASM010001147.1:0-16069 GCA_019776545.1 Brachystomella parvula | reverse complement strand
ACGTTTTCTGTAATTTTTATGTATTTCTGACGTTTTCTGTAATTTTTATGTATTTCTGACGTTTTCTGTAATTTTTATGTACTATTTTGGAAATTTTATGTAAGTTTTATGAATTTTGGGTCATACGAGGTGTATATGGGGTCATACGGGGTGTATTTGGGGTCATAGCGGGTGTACCGGGTACAGACATACACGCATACACACATATACATAAACCCCATAAGAACATATGGGCCAAAAATCGAAAAATTTTAAAACATCAGCGATCGCTATAAAAGTTGTTGACAGACGTTCGAGTACCGTAAGGAACACTCACAGAAAATTTTAAGTGAATCCGATGAGTGGTTACTGAGAGAAGTGATGGGAGGGGGTACGGCCGGCCGGACGGCCGGACGGACAGACTAACACAGGGAAATGAACACAGGAGCATGAATAGCTCGCGCTATTAATAAATGTAAGAGATAGGGAAGTCTTATTCCAGCTTGCTTCCCAAAGTGTCAGGTATGGCATTGTCGTGCAAGCTATCCGGAATTCTGGCTGCTGTGTTTTCAAGCATCCCTTTTTGAACGTACACACCTGCAGAGGTGTACTAAAAACGTTTAGAAAAATGGCTGGTTTATAACTGCACTAACCAAACGAGCTTTATAAATCTAACTTTTACTCACTCGCGAGGTCAAGAGAAGCCATTATGCCGTGAGAGAGACTAAAGCCAAATCAGAAAATAGCCGTGATTTCAAACGGCTTTTTTGATTTTCTTTTGCTTAGCTGACGTAAATCCACAATAATTAGGAGGAAAGAGGACAAACTTCTAATTGAGCATGAAATCTGGTACCGGAAATCCGGATAGGTTGGATCGGCCCATATTTATTCGTGAGTTTTGATTCTCGCTTGCTGTATACTGTTAACCCCGGAAAGCTCATGGTATTCTGAGGAGTTTCGAAATGTCAGCCAATAGCCCTTGGAACGGGCTCATAACGTAATTGAAAATGTGCTTGACTAAAAACTAGAGAAAGAGTAGGTTTAGCCTGTGTAGGTTAAAAGTTAAAATTAAACGTTTGGTATGCAGCAAAGCTTGGTTGGTAAGCATAAAAATATGCATCGCCTGGCCGTCTGCTAACCTCATACATTTTTCTTCAAGAATCAGACTCGAAGGCGAAGGGGCAAAGTGATATACGAGCCAACCGGCGCTTGCGTTGAAATTCCAAATCAAAACAAAATCAGAAATCAGACATCCAAAATCTTGAAATTCAAAATGTTTCAGTCTTCTAATGAAATCTTTAGCCTCTCTGTTCTGTAAGCTGGAACATTTCGTTGCTTCCGTGTTTACGTTCGTCATTTACTTCATGCTGCGTACCGGTTAGGTGTGAGAGGTGTGATAGATGAAAATTCAAGAATTCCAGTGACAAGATATTCCCAATTGCACTTCTATTCCTGAGGCCGTTGTGCCGCTGCCGCCTAGGTGTTAGGTTACCTTGCGAGACTGAGAGGTAGAATTTATTTCTAATTGTCTGATTCCGGCTGCTTGACCTTATTCATTAAATTTCAGGTAAATCTTGCTACAGATGGCAGATGATGTGGATCATAGTATTCTCGCCGGAGAGTTTTACGCAATTTTTCGTGACCATCAGCTGAAGCAATCGGAAAAGAAGACAGGGAAGGCTCAGAAACTCAAAGCTGCCAAACTCTTGCCCCGACTGCCAGTAAGCATCTAATTCCTATCGAGTTGCTGAGTTTTTTCAAAGGAATTGTTTTCCATAGGTTGAAGAAATATCTGCTGCCGTCTCCAGTGTACAGTTACTCGGCAATCCTTCATCCTTCGCAATATATTCGACTGTACGATCTGTAAGTGCATTGTCTCTGGATTGTGTTAACTGAAATAATAATTTACTGATCTGAATTCAGCATGTGCTTGAATACAAGTTTGCCGACGCCTGTCGTCAGCTTTTACAGAGCGAAGATTTGGAAGGAAGATCTGAACGGGAAAAAAATGATGGGAATCTTCCTATACCATTACCTAAGGTAACACAGTATTCATAGTGACCCTGTTAGGTTAACTTAAAAATTTTGAGCTAGGTCGTTGGCCTTGGAATAGAAACTGTCTTTCATTTGATCGAAGCTAGTCGAGTGGAGTATCCAGGCATTTGCGCCAAGGCGCTGGAGGCATTGCTCAACATTTTAGAAGGTCAACAACCTCAGAGTCTGAAGAACGAAAGTCCAGCAGTTTTAGGTATGCATTACAGAGCAAAATTCTCGGATCATCTTGGTGTTATTGCTTTTACGGATTTTTGAAATAATAGATTCAATATTTGCTGTCCTGCATCAACTTTCAAACTGTGAGTTTAACGAAACGCGCCCCAGCACTAGTAAAGCCTTAGTAAAACCAGGCACGTTGACGTCTGTGGCTACTTCTTGCTTAATGAGCTTGGCAGTTGCGCGAGGTGACACGAAACAGTTGATGCAGACGATATGTTCATTGCTGAAGTGCGACGACTCCTTTGTTTTCCAAGAACTGAAGGTTAGTGCTTTAACTCAATTTGTTTCTGTATGCTTATATTATAACTAATAATTATGAAAAATGCCGTAGAACCCAGAGATACTCAAGTCTCTGCAGTTGAGTATTCTGTCTATTCTGGTTGGACGGCAGACTCTCCCACAGTGGCTGACTCATGGTATCCCTGGTAACTGTGTCGTGGACAGTTTTACAATGGAATTCCCTTGTAAGTAGCATATTAATAAATACGATGCATGCGAGCAGGCAGAATTCAGTTTGAGTACACCCCGGATTTTCGTTTTCGCAGGTTCGAATGGGGATACAGGCGCAGCTGCAACTGGTATTGCTGCCGACGGTTTGTACATTTATTTATTGTGTAGCTCAGGGGTCTTGTACAAAGTTGGAACCGGGTGCTTCGGTACTGTCAAAGGTCATATCTATGCCAGGAGTGATGATTCTGTGAAGGCGAATGGATGGCTTGGATGGGCCAATGTAAGAGAAATTGAATCTTAAGGCTGCTCGGGTTATTTTAATGCTTTTAATTTGCAGAAGAAGCTCTACAACGTTTCAAGAAGTGATACAGCTATTCATATTAATCTTATCGACACCGACACTTTGAGAATAATGACCTGCGACGTGGATTCAAATGATACTCATCTCCAGTGGACATTTTTCAGTGATGGCAGCTCTCTGAATTACATATCCTCAACACCTGATGTAAGCTGATACTAAAAGCTGTGATTATCTTGTCACTTCTCATTGTCACTTCTTTGTGCAATGCATTAGGACGGGTTTCTCATTCGAACGCTCGAACATGGTGATTACATTGACCTTAATAAGCTCAACTACGAACTCAGTGTTCGGCTGGTTCGAAAATCAATCGAAGCGTGCGGACCGGGAACATGGGATTCAGTTACAGAGCTTCGGGCAGTGGATACCGGATTTGATGATGAGGTAGTGGAAATGAGTGCTGGGAAGGATTTTACAATTCTTCGAACTGAGAACGGAAGGGTAAGTTCATAAATATACGTTTTTTTTACTGATGAAGGCAAAACATGTTTCCGAAGATGTCCTGTCGGTTCCTGCACGCATCGAACTGAATTTTTCAATTTTCTTTGAATTGCAAAAATTTAGCAAAAAAATATTCACATTAATGATAAAAGGCTTTTAAAGCAAATCTCGTATTCGAAACCGCCACAATTTAATTTTTAGAAGCTGCAATAAATAGTCAGCAGCGCATTATTGCAGCATACTTTGCCTTCGTCTGTATGTAGGCCTAGTCTGTATTTAAAGCATTGCAACCTGGATAGATATGCATTGCCATTATTACTTTTTTGATTTTTAATTTAATTTGTTATTTTTTCTAGTTGTTATACTGTGGAAAGGGAGCTAGTCTGGGTCAAAAGGGAGCCCAAAAATCAGGGAAATGGTTAGAGCTAAACCTGTCAAATAGCATTAGATTCACTCAGTGTGCCGTTGGCCATGAGGGGATTCACGCCATTCTCTTGACGGAGGACGGTACATCATACTTTGTAGGCACGCCGAAACGCGGAGAAGATGGAGACACAGGTAGGTTTCCAGTTTTTCATCTCACTCCACTCCAGTGCTAGAATCATGATGGCGACAATGCTTTGGTATTGTAATAAATAGGGAAACCAAGAAGAGTGGCAAAAGCTTCTAAGCCAAAGAAAGTTACTAGGATGGATGGGCATGAAGTTGCCTTTGTAGCCTGTAACAACGGAACTTCTGCTTTCGTAACACGGACTGGGCGGCTCTATATATTTGGTAAAGATGCCTCTCCTGCTTATTGTGACCAAACAGGCCTCGTTTCTAGCTTGAGTGGGGTCGTCGTTACGCAAGTGGCCATGGGAAAAGCACATATCATAGTTTTGACAAAGGATGGAAAAGTCTACACGATGGGAATGAATAACAAGGGACAATGTGGCCGCTCCCGTCCGCCATCTCGGGAAGGTAATTGCTCATAGCTTCGCTAGGTGCATGATTTCATGAACAAATTTTCTAGAGGAACTCTTTGAGGACGAGGATGATTGGGAGGATGCAGGAGCAGGTGGTGGGGTGAGTGAGAGTATCGATGCAGCACAAGAGGGATTCTGTTTATCGGGGCAGCATCGCTGGAAGCATGATCAGTGCATGGTTTGTACTTCTTGCCGCGAGTGTACCGGATATGGCAGTGCTTGCATCTCAGCTCTTCGCCCTGATCGTAACCCTGGCCAGTAAGTAGAATAATACTTTACTGTGGATATATCCTGCCTCAGTCAGATTTGGAAAGAAAAAAAACGTTATTGTGTTAATTTAGGGAATGTGGGTGTGGCGTGGGGGATTCCGGATGTGAAGAATGCGGCACATGTCGGTCTTGCGCCAGGGAAGGACTAGAGGACGTGGATTTTGTAGTTCTCGAAGGCCAAGCAGGGGGTGGAGACTTCCAGATACCTGAAATGTACGAAATTCGCTGTCAGGGCGGAGGTTAGTTTTTTTCTCGCTTTTGTTTTAATTTTAATTAATTTCTTTAAATGAGTTATCTAATTGTAGAAGAAGGAAATGAAGAAGTCGTACCTGAAATTCTACCACGGGAGCAACGAAGGAAAGTGCCTCATTTAGTACGAGTTAAAATTAAGGGTAAGCTCTCATTTGACGCTGTTTTGGATTTTTTAGTAATTGATCCATTTTTTCGGCAGAAAAAGAGAAGCATTCGGCAGCGCCTGCTCCTGTGAAAGAGACTGGAATCCCATTTTCAGCTCTTGTCCGGCTCAACCTTGACTCTCACATCATTCAGATTGCTTGCGGTCTGTACCATACAGGTTAGCACTGTACCTGTATAAAAACACGAAAGTTTTAACTGACGAATATGTTCCAATTTTTCAGTTGTTTTGGATTCAGCCGGCCGTGTCTTAGTGTTTGGTAGTAACAATGTAGGTCAGCTTGGTATGGGGGACAGGGCTCCTCGGTTCCATCCTGATAAAGTTCCATTCCCTTCCAGTGTTAAAATAGTTCAGATCGCAGCTGGTAGCTTCCATACAGTATGTCTAGACTCTAAAGGTGTGGTGTATACCGCGGGATCTAATTCGGTAAGATATGTGCCTGTTTTTTAATTATAATCTGATAAAATTATTTACCCCTCTTTTGCAATTCTACTCTGCCCTCACCAGAAAAAGCAACTCGGCAGGTTTCAGGCAGAAGGAAGTGAAGATCTTAATTGGCAGTCTGTAATGCTACCTGTTGAAGGTATGGGAGCTCATTTAGGACGTCGAGTCAAATGGATTGAAGCGTCCGGAGATTCCACTTTTCTTGCCGTTGAAGCTAGTTTGATCAGCCCTGCCTTACTTCAGCAATCTTCGGTTACAGCAAACAAAACTGCCATTTGTAAGTTGAAGTTGAGTCCCTGTAAAAATGGATTTGCAATTCGTTGTTTTTTGCAGTAATAATTCCACCTCCTGAGGAAGGTCGTACAGTGACACCCATTGTCATTGATCGGCGTGATGGTAGTTGCCACCAGTGCCTTGGAGAGAACCAATGGAACGTGAGTACAAATGTCGTTGTCCTGGATCCTGTGTATCAATTCATTTGGGCGTATGAGCCTGACGCCTCCACCATCAAGTGCTTCAACGTTCTAGCCTCGGAGATCAGGAACACCGAGATTGCTTCCAATATTTGCCTAACAAAACCGCCATATGCTTTACCTTTTACAAAAGATTCCAAAATTCGTCGATGGCAGGTTAGCTCATTTCCTGTTTATGAATTTGCTCTTTTTAATTTAAAAAATCCTGTTAGGCTGGAGCGAATTTATTGGCGTGTGTGGACACTTTAGTCTCGGTCCATGTTCAAGGTATCTCCATCAGTGCGGATGATTTGCAAGCTCCGGCAGCACGCCTCAAAAGTTCCGCACGCGACGACTATCAATCTTGTTCACGGTTTGAACGTAAGGGACTAATTTGCTTTTCAGTTGGTTAATGTTGGAAGCGCTGTAAATTATTGTTGGAATTATTTTTCAGATCATGGCGGGGGATGGGGTTATATAAACAGCTGCGCAGAAGCCATTCGATTCACCTGCGAATCAGACATACTGCTGGGTGGCTACGGGCTTTGTGGTGGGCGAGGAGAATACACATTTTCCATAAAGGTTCGTGGAAATACATATGCTCATTCTCCTCTTTTGTAATTAACATCCTCTTTTCTTAGCTTTATGATATTGGAGTCACTGGAGGAGATGTTGAGACTGATGGAGAATTAATTGCTCAAGCTGATGATTTGGTTTTCGAATCCCTCCCAAGGCAAAAATTCCGGGCTATGTTTGATGAACCAGTGAAAATTTCGGTAAGCCTATTTTTTAAAAATATTAATCGTGTGCAAAACAATTCTTTGGTCAGGCGGGTCGGTGGTACGTGGCTTGGGTAACACTGTCCGGGCCATCGAGTGACTGTGGCTCCAATGGCCAGTCAACAGTGATAACGGAGGATCAGTAAGTTTTAGCAGCATTTCCTCTATTCGTGTTTTCTTCTCCATTACTCTTAATTTTTTTTCTTTATTTCCCCTAGGACTGTATTCCATTTCAAACCGTCCAAGAGGTCCACTAATGGAACGGATGTTAATTCCGGGCAAATCCCGCAACTCCTTTATCGACTTCTACATCACGATTCAAGCTCAAACGGACAAGGTCATCAGGATTCTGAGCCTATTTACCTCCTGAACTCCGAATTTGCCTCTAGTTTTAGCCCGGTTCGTGCAGTTTTCTTATAATTTTCCAGGGCTATTTCTCATTGTGATTTTTGTACTCATAGGAATGCGTGAATATCCTCACTTCACTATTTGGCTGGTGTAAAGTCAGGCTGCTAGAGTTATTACCTGAGACTAAAAAATCACCTGATAACATGTTTAAGTTCGAACTAATCAAGTATGTGGCTAGGATCTGTCTCAGACTTTCAGAATTCAGTGCCATTGAAGCATACCCATTAAAAGGTAAATCCACTTTTATTCTTCTTGGGAAAAATACTATTCCAACTTTTCTGCAAAGCAGGATGTGGCCGGACCGGTAAAAATGAAGTTACGGCGATGGCTGAGGCGGTTGCAGACTTTCGTTCCTTACTGCAAAGCTTTATAACTGTGGACAATGGTGAGAGTAAATCTATGCAGCTGGTCTAAGGCTTTTTGTTTGAGTTTCCTATTCTCTCAGATGTTAACTCGATGCTCAACTCCTCGGATTTTGATGACATAATGCTTCAAGCAACGAGCACATACATTGAATGCTTTAAAGTATTCTACCCCACGTCAAGTTTGAAATGGGAATGTCTTAAAAGCGTCGCCAATCTCGTTATTTCGCATGTGAGTCAAGATTGATTCGTCAAGAGAAATTAAGTTGTAAGTTAAGATTGATCATCTTGCTAATTTACATCATTCTGTTCCAGGGCCAATCTTATTTAAGACTATTTGTATGCTCCATTTGGGCGCTGTGTAACTGTCGAGGCCAACTACTCTCAATATTCCCCGTTCTTCGAAACCATCCACATGAAATTTACAACACAAATGTACGTATAATCCAAATGATTTATTCTTGATCCTAACCAACTTCAAAAGGGGATTGTTTTAGCAGGTATTCGTGACTAATACGGATGCTGGGAAACAGAAACCTCAACAGAACAATCGCATGTTGATTTCTCAGATGACATCGAGATTTGAAACGGAAAGTTTGCTAATGAAACGAAAGGGATGGGATTTTTGGGAAACCCTGGACAATTTGCTAACAATCATTGACATTACAAAGGTGAAAGATGAAGAAGATGCCGGCGGAAATCTGTTTCTCCATTTTTCCGTTCTCATTGGAAGATTGGTTGAAGAATTGGTTGCGCATGCCTGCGGTATTTATGTAAGCTCTTTCGAGAATTCTCTCGAGTCTGATTTAGCTTTCTGGCTTATTTAGCCTTCTTTTATGCTTTTTAGAGTGACCTTGAGAACGTTATCGGCCAGACAATTATTTCTACCCCTTGCCGCTTTGCGCGAACGAATCAAAGTAGAACCTGGAATACTGGGATGGGAGCATCAGATGCTGTTGGATTTTTCGTTGACCAGGAGGGTGTATCAATTTTTGGAGCCTGCATATACAGCGGCGTCGGGACATATACGTACGTTCTGGATCTTCTCCAAGAGGTGAGCACTTGACTCTACAAAATTCAAAGTTACGGAATTCGGGGATGCAAACCATTTGCACCAAATTAGGAGATTCGAGTTATTAGTAACGAGTGTCCACTATAAAAGGCCACTACTGTAAATCAGCGTTTTCCAAAATTCAAACACGTTTTTCAGATTTTCCTGACCATTTTGTCAATGGTCAATGTCAATGTCAATTGACATTTTGTCTATTTTTTTTAGGTTGATGAGAATGAAGGTTCTAGTGGACAAAAGTGGATAACGCTAGAAGGTGCAAGTGGAGCTTTCCAGTCTGAGGATTGCGTCGGGGATGTTTATGAAGTGCGGTTTTCTAAGCCTGTGCATATCAAGGCTGGAGTGAAATACGCTCTGCGTCTTGCGAATCACGGTGGCCGCACGTGTAATGGGGATGGTGGAGTTTCCGTTTTGCGTTGCGCAGACGGAACGACTTTTACATTTAGTGCCTGCCCACTTAGCCTCAATGGAACAAACCAAATAAGGGGCCAGTTACCGTACATTCTCTACTTCAGGTGACTTTAGGCATTAAATTAACTCACCTGGAATTGAATGAACATGAATGTTAAGTCTTGGTGTACAGAAATCCCGACAACTCTGACGCACAGCAGAAGTCGAAAGCTATAGCTGAGATGGATGCCAGGAAATGTGCCTTGAGGTTATGCCGGACAATTTTTGAAGATGCTAAGCGTCGCCTTATTGCCTCGGACCAAATGACAGAGAGTCAAAACTTTGTTACTATTCTTTTTCCTTACGTTCTTGCTCATTTAAAGAAGCTAGCGGCGTCTGATCCCAGGGTACGTAGAAAATACAAGCTGCATACTTTGGTTATTGGAATGTAGGGAGACTTATACATTCTTCTGTGGTTTTCAGAGTTGTGTAGAGTTGCTGTACATGATCAGGGAAATATTGCCATTGATAGCAGAATCTAATAACGCAATGCAGAAACTGAAGAAAGGTCCAGAGGCGAATAAGAAACCGGAAATTGACTGGGGAGTTCACTACGCATGGGTTGAGAGCTCGCACCCATACAAACCTGCAACCATCTCACATTACAAGTAACGCTGAAAACTATTCAAAATTCGTGTTGAAGGGCCCCGTGTCACTTCTTGTAGAAAGCTCCCGGTTCAGTTCTGCTGAAGCTTCACATTTAGCCTCCCCTGACCCAGCTGAGACCAGGTTGTATAGCTTCCTATTCAACTGACTACAAAGGTCACCAGGGGAAACCAAAGGTCACATGGGCAAGGTACTGCTTCCGGTTCAATTTACTTCCGAAAGCAAGTAGCTTACTGTGACCTGCTCGAGGTTAGAAAGCTCGGTTCTACACCCATCTGACCAACATCAAGGTGACCTTTGATGACCCCTGGTCAACTGAAGTTGGAATCAATAAAAACTGGACTTAAGTGGATCAGGGGAGGCTATGTTTTGAGGAGGGAGTGGTGAAGCTCACTAAAAAAGCAACCCCGCCTCGCGCCGATTAGGCCACTTCATTTTTGGCTAAATGTAAACTTTCAATTCAATTAAATAAGAAGCAGCACCTACTCCATGTGACAAAGGTGACTCGCACTAGACTTAGCAGTGCAACCTTGGTCGGGCCCTATAAAAATTTGGTCAGGTAGGTAAGTCCTGCCAGCCTGTGAAGTTTCAGGCAAATCGCACAGGGAGCGAATTTCTAGAAGGCAAGGCAAACCTCCATCAGGTCCTTTAAATGATACCTTTTGCTCTTCGCAGAGTCGCGTTTCCACCAAACGTGAGAGAGATGACGGTTGAGTTTGACCCTCGTTGTGTGACAGCTCAAGAAGAAGACGTCCTCCGAGTTTTCATTCCTTCAGAGCTAGAAATTTCTCAGTGGGAGGAATCTGGCGAAAATGACCTTTTCTACGAATACCCTCAATACTCACCTGTAATGGAGAAATACTCTGGTTCTGGAAATTGGCCCGAGAAAGCTATGATTCTTCCAGGTAATTGTTCGCATTTTCTCATGAAACCATTGCGGTGCCATATAAATGCAGTGGTGAATATTTTTTGGTAATTAGGAAATGAAATTTTATTTTCACTGGAGACGGCTTCTGACTACGTTCGAGCAGACAAAAAGGATTGCTTCGGATTTCGTTGTCTGGTTACGGGTTACTATGAGCCAAAATCAATCCAGGGTCTCCAGTCGGTGGAATTAGAACTATCTCATTTAGGAGGATTCTGTGCTCATGAACTAATCAAGCGAAATCTTGTTCTTCCACCTGTATCAGGTATGATTTTACAAGATGCTTTCAGATAACCTACCATTTCCGTTTTTTTGTTCATTAGCTGAGGAACTCCAAGTTCCTGATGACGGTAAAGGTACAGATGACCTCCCGCTATCAACCTGCATGAGGCATCATTCACTTTTTTCAAAGGGAATTGGACTCGAGTACTTCCCAACCGTCCAAGAAGCCCTCGATGGAATAGTCCCTCTCAGGTTCCGAAACTTTTTATGCTTTTCTTTAGTCGATCGAGCAGTTTTCAAGCTTCATGTCTAGTAGGAAGTTAGAGTACCTACGACGTGGGAATTTAGTTGGAGGTCTCAGAGACTTCCCACCTGTGCTAGCGGAAGTACTGATCTGGAAGGGCAATAGAGTTCATCCGTCTTTGATTTTGTTCTTTATCTCTTCGTTAAGAAGACGTCGGATTTAAATTCTCGGCTTTTTCCCAGAGGCTTTCCCTAGCTTTGCCTTCCAATGCTTCTGAGATGCTCTAGCAAGGCTGCCTTTTCCTTGTTCTTGGAACCAAATGTGTTCATGTTTCAACCTAATAATTTGTTTACAAAAACTGGAAGTGATGGAGTGTACGATCCTTCGATTCCTCCGTATTGTTTCCCTGAATCTCCCTCATCTCTTCAACGTTTTTTTTCGTGGAAGTGAAGATGGCTTATGACTGAAGGACTGAAGTGTTGAAAAAATGAATGAATGAGAATCAGGGAAGGAGATGAAGGGAAAGTTTTGAGAAGCACTGAAAGTATGGTTACCCTTCCTTTTTCTGTCGTAATTCAATATGGTCCTTGTCATCATCAGTTTTAAAAAGGTCGAACAATTCGGAGATTCTTTACGTTAAATTTTAGTATTTATTGTAGGAGAAAAGGAAATTCTGAAATCAGGCTTTTAAGGGTTAGTAGCTTAATTTTCTGAATGAAAGAATTTCGCCCTTTGTTTTCCCTGAATGTAACCTAAAACTTTTCGTAGAATTAGTGTATAGCGGCGGCGGCATGAGCTAGACTAGAGTCGGTCTTCTTTTACTTTCCTTGTTGGGATGTCAAATGTTATCATAACTGAATTTTCCACATTACCTACCAACAACCACCAGCGAAGCGTTGCTTTTTTTTTGTTGACTAAACTGCGGAAGGAAGCTGCTCTTTTTAATTTTTTACATTGGTTTTTGTCTATTTGGAAGTTCTTTATCGGAAGTAGGGTGACAGGTGATACAGATGCACGATTTCATGAATTTCCATGAAGCTCTCTGCATTTGGAAAACCGGTGCTGTGAAATGATGGTTGATGTTTTGATTTATATTGGATTCATAAAAAGTTATGAAAACAGGAAATCGGTCCAACAAAAAAATAAGAGCCTGGGCTGGGACAAGCTTAAGTTTTAATCGGTTTTGGAAGTGGCAAAATTCTGTCATGGAGTTCTTTAGAACAATCATGGCTTTGTCCTTGTTCTTTTTTTGCTATAACAGGAAATAAAAAAAAATAGTCGTTGAGTAGCCAAACAAAGAGGCTCAGGGATCGATTGAAGACATCTTATAATTTTTGCTCATTTCCTGTTCTCTAAACTGAGCGAAGTTGATCATGCTAAATTGAGTCAAATGTTTTCGAATGAGGGAAGTTGACAGATAATGGGATATCCTGGGTATTTCCAAAATTAGATTTTGTGGCCCTACTCTTTCTACTCCTTCTTCAACGCTATTCGGTATCTCAAGTTCAGGGAACCTTAATTTTCCTAGTTTTGGGTTAATAAGGCGTGGTAGGAACCAAGTAAGCTACGCATTTGTAGAGATTAGCTCAATTCCGTTGGAAGATATGATGACCTATGCGTCATATAGACCTGGAACACGGCTGCTGTATCCTGAACTCAATGACAAACAACACAAAATTTTATTTTGTGGAACACGAACGACTCTGATTCTCTGAATTAAATTGACCTTCCTTTTGGGTCATGGGTATGTTGCAAAAAAGTACTAATAATATAGAGGCTTCGCTTGATTTTTTATTATTTAATTTCTTCATTGTCTTTATTTACTGTCAGTCTGATATCAGAGTTTTGTTCCCGTTGAACCATGTCTTGTTAACTATTATCGAATTTTTAAGAAAAAAAAAGAACTTAACGACATACTGGAATAGAAAGAGATGATAAGCAACGACGAAAATGCATTGACATTTTATATTGGAGACTTGTATTCTTCAAGTTTTTTTTTTACGGAGCGGAGGTGAATGAGAAAAGGAGGCAGACTTCGTAGACATGATACATTTCTCACTACTCCGTGGATTTTAACTAGAGCTTGTGACTTTACTAATTTTAAACCCTGTACTTAACTAATAAAGTTTTGTCTTGAAGAACTGACTGACTGAAAAACAAGGCAACTGACTTTCGATTGTCTCCTTTGCTCGTTATTGCTTTGATGAAACAGAATAGCGAGACTGTATAGTAACTATTTAAAAAAAATTCCATGTTCTAATGAGCATAGTAATTAGAAAAAAAAAACGTAAAAATGACAAATTACATTTAAACTTTATCACAAGTTCATTAAAAAAAATAAGGTGGAACTATCTTAGTGTAGAAGTGGAGGAGGGTGGTGGGATTGAGGGTAGTGGCCGCTGTTGACAAGATGGAGAGCTCGAGTCTAGGTGGTTGGTTCTTATGTCCTGGACGGGGACGGTGGGTGGCGTGGTGAGCCTTCCAATCGGACGTGGCCGTGTGACGCAGAAGGTTTTATTGTGATGAGGGTAGGGTGGATGACGGGAATTGTGGGTTGGAAAGGAACTGAGCTCCGCGTAGACGTGGGTTTGAACATCTTTTGGTTCCGTGTAGTCACACATGACAGGCTGATGACCATTGCTCAGCATCCGTAGGCCGGCTTCTGATGGGACTTTCATCCCGCTTAGCTCTGAGTAGATGTGGGACGAAGAGTCTGAAGGGTCACGATATTCACAGAGTGGGGCAGCCTTTGGTTTCGAACGAATTTGAGCATATCTGGGTGGAGGGATATTTTGATCCAAGTTGGAAGCAACTGGAGCTAGGGATGTTGAGCGTACTGGTGGAGGATTTTTGATACGACGCGGGCCAGTAGTGGTAGCCGTGGAAGCAGTTTTTGTTCGTGGGGCGTTGTCATTATTCTCCTTTCCTGAAGTCGTGTTGACTCCTGTCACAACATCAGGTGGCCGAGAGCTTGAATCCTCACGGACGTGGATAAGATCGTAGAGATGATCTATCGTTTCTTTGGCGTCCCAGAATGACTCGGGGTCTGTCAACTTATGCCTGAGTCCTTGCAGGACTTCAGTACTCAGTTCGCTGGGCATGGTCTGACAACCCTTGTCTTCCATTTCCACGTCTTCAGAAATGGTGGAGCGGGGTCGGAGTATCCCAGATGTAGGGCTCATCTCGGGAACTTTGTTAGTGAGAATGCCAGTGTAGGCATGGCTGCTTCCGTGTTGAGTAAGGTGACTCTGACTATGGCCACTGTCGTTCATTATACTCCTCCCTACCTCCGCTTTCTCATCCCTTGGCTTCTCTCTCCGACAAACGTAGACGCAAAAGACGATAACAAGGGCAAGCACAATTGCTAGGCCGAGACCAATGATTATTGCTAGGATTCGGAGTCGTTCTGTTAATGGCGGCGTGTAAATCACGTCTTCACTAACTTCGGTAAGTTCATTCAAACAGAGGTAACTTTCTTGGGAGCACAGAAGATACCAGTCCTCCTTTGAAACAAAAGTATCACTAGAATCACTTCGACCAAGACAGGCCGCACCCTTGGCTGAAGTTAAACACATGCTATTATTCCAGATTTGTTCTTGGAACCATGAGCTGGATCCATTGAGTGTCACTTGTGGAATAAAAAATGGGGAGCAGTTACATTGTTGTAAAATCCTGTTCTCACTAACAATAGTAAAAGGAGTGGGACTGGAGGGCCCGACTTTGATAAAATCTGTTCCAATTTCCTTCCAGACGTTCCCAATTAATTCTGTCATGTTGAATTGAGCTGAGTGTTGTGTAAGGTCGATCCCACTTGACTCAACCTCTTCGAATGTATTGTTGAAGAATGAGAGCCTCGTCCAGTCCCTAAGTGTCAGACCATTAGATGCTACTTGAGTAAAAGTATTTCTTAGGAAACTCCCATTAGGAATGATGCCGCTCATGGAGTAGCTCCCAAGTTGACCAATCCTAGAATCCTTCCATGTCATATTTGTGATGCTGGACTCAATTCCATGAGCTTGGATTTCTCCAATTGTGGAATTGGCTACTGTCCACGAGTTACTGATAAGGATTTCTTCATCAAAGGCTTTTGATTCGATGAGGGCTATGGCTGAGTCTTGGAATAGGATCTCCTGGAGAGTTTTTCCTTTGAAGGCGAGGGAGGCAATGACTCCTATGTCACAGTTGAGAAATTTGATTATGTTGAGGCTTGATGGGAATGACTTGCTGGGCACGGTATCAATGCGTACATTGTTGAAAACTAGGTTCCGTGAAATTATTTCTGAAAGGGAGGAAAAAAATGAAAATTAGAGTTTATTTACTTCCGAATAATTTCATCCACTTATAGGGAAATTGCTGTGATACTCTCAGGTCCCACAGTTAAGGAACTGATAATTTTCTTATGAGTCAGGGATTAAAGGTCTAAGTAAGTTAAAATCGTCCACTAAGGTTCAAAACCACCAAATCAAATTCTCTATCGAGGGAAAGCAAACTAATAAACCAAAAAATACATTTCCTTTTTAAGATAAAAAATTATCTAGCTGCATAATTTTAATTTTGGGATGTATATGACTGGGCTGATTTACTTGGTTTTTAATTTGCGAAGCCTTCTTTGAAAATCTGCTGGAATTTCATCAAGTTCTTTTTCTGAACTCCGAAGTTCTGGTAAATCAGACTTGCATAAAATCACTAAAAGTAGTCTTACGTGGGTTAAGCTCGAAAGCGGATTGCATGACCTCAACTTTCCCAATATTGTTGAGGTGGAGGTCAAGATGAGGTCCATCAAGAGCAGCGAAGGCATGGGGATGGATTCGTACATGAAAACAGTTCTGAATTTGGAAGGTCGTGGAGACGGTGAGGCCTGCCAGGGGGCTGTTCTCCTTTGGTCCCTCCAAATTTACGATCTATGAGAATAAAAGAGGTCATTAGTTTGTGGGCTTGACTCATGATATCTAAATTA
>JABASM010001146.1:0-16069 GCA_019776545.1 Brachystomella parvula | reverse complement strand
TTATGAGTTTCCAAGGTTTTCTGAAATATTTATGATTTTTGGGAGTTCTGGGTGTATATGAGAGTGTACCGGGTGTATCCAGACATGCACATATACACATATACACATTATGCACCTTATACACCGTATACAAATAATAGGCTAAAAATCTAAAATTTTTAAAACTTCACCGATTGCCATGAAACTTAATAGTGAACAACAAGGGATCCTAACTCTCATAAAAAAAATCAAGTGAATCCGATCAGCCGTTGCTGAGATATACGCGGCCGGACGGACGGACGTCCGGACACGACACGAAATTACGGGATTCGCATGAATAGCTCGCGCTATTAATAATCAAAATTCAGAAATATAGACGCTACGATCCTGGGAAATTCTTCGGGTCATGAGTATTTCGGATTTCGAACTTCCGAGCATGAAATTGATTGATGCGTAGTCAGATCTAAAGTACAAATAGTAGTAGAAAGCTTCTGTTTTTGTCAGCAAAAATGAAATGAGATTTATTTGCAAAGACTCATAAGAGGAAAGAAAAGATGAGCAGTTTTTTTTTAGTTATTTTTAGTAATATATAAGAATCTGAGAATCTTTTGAGTCTTAATACATTTATTTTTCGTCTCCTTCTCCTCCTCCCATTCCTATCATCTCCTTTTCTCTTTTCATCCACTTGAGGAGAAACTCGAAGACTTGACAGATGAATAGGAGGGGTTGGACAGAGGCCGAGGAAAAAGTTCAATTCTGGTGATGCTACTCCTCTTGAAAAGGGAAAACTCATGGAGAAGGAAAGTTTGAGAAGAAAGAAACGGAGACTAAAGGATATTGCCTTATTACTTCAGTATGATGAGCAAGATTGATTCAGGGAGACAGACGTAAAGAGGAAATGAGGGGAAATGAAATAATTTGAGGTAGATATCACGGCCAGTCAAAGAATTTGATATCGCAAACGCAGTGAAAATTTTGGGGACCGAAAAAGGAAAAGTTCTACAAAGGAAGCAATTACATCAATTTACTAATTATTTCACATTTTCAAGGAAATATACAGCTCACTAGAAAAAAAAGTTATACATTTGGCATTCTTCAGAATTTTTGGATTTATTTTATTTTGGGGGAAACTTTTGTCGTCAGATTTCACAGAATTTCGTGTGACGTCGTCACACGTGAAAGATAACAGTTGCGGCAGAGAATCTGAAGCACGGACTAATTAGCCTAATACGCTTTATTGTTTTCAAGGTATCAAAGGTTGGGTACAACTAAACTTGATTCTGTCCAGGCTGCAGTGTGTTATTTTTCAGCTTCAATTTTTCTCAGACTTAGTTTCAATACAAGGCAACTGAATTCCTTTTCCCCAAAAATTCCAAAATTTTCCGTAGTTTCTGTCACTCCGGTGCTAACCTCGGTGATTTCGTAGATAGTCTCGACTTTCTCCACCTCTGCTTTCACTACCTTGCTTCCAAATGCAATTCCCTCTTCTTCCTTCCATTGTAGTTGGAGAACCTCCTTATTTTCAATTTCCTCTTGTAATTCAACTCGATATTCCAATTGTCCTCCATTTTCTTTCACTTCCTTAAAATTGGAAGGTTTCACTCCGATTCGAATTCTCTGTCTCATAAATACTGAGCCAGAGGGTCCAAAGAGCGTACGAATTGAATTTGAAGCCTCGATTCCATTGCACTCCGCAGTGGCAGTAGTAACGACAGCAGGGTTTACTGGAATGATTGTTGGACCCCAGATGGAAGCCTTGCCCCATGAATCCCGTGCCTCGACGGATTTTACGCCGTTGACAGAGTCGTACTGGAGTCGGAGGTCTTCATACTCCTTGACTAAATTGGCACTGAAGGTCAAGGTCCCATCTCCCGGGCTGTATTCCAATGGTACGATATTTTTTAGACTGATTTCTGCTATCGTTGCAACTGTGGTGACAGGTGCGAAGTGTCTGTTGTAGTGGAGCCGGTTTTCATCCCGTTCCTGAAAATTTGCAAGGATATTACCAATTACTTCCTGATTTTTACCAAGGAGCGGATTCACTGGCTTCATTTTTGCTGAGCCAGAAACAAAAAAGGAAAAAGATTTCTTGAAAAACTAGTGAAATTCAAAACTCAGTTTAAAAATTTTTCAAAGTCAAACAGCGCAGCTGATTTAAGGAAGTAAAATTTACTTCCATTTTATATAGCTGCGGAAAACGCTTGCAGTGACTGCGGTTTTCCTTGCAAAATATTTTCTGCGTCAAGTCATTGCTGGAGAAATACCGTAAATTTCCAAATAGTACCCCCCGGGTACTATTCATTCCCATGACTTTCAACCCCCGGGTACTATTAGGGACCCGGGTATTATTAGGAACCGGCCACTATTTCTATTCATACTATTTCTATTCATACTATTTTTCTTCATACTATTTTTTTCATACTATTTTTTTCATACTATTTTTACTCATATCATGTAAACGCATGTTATGGCTGTAGGCTTAGCTGGCTTAGCCTTACGTACCCCGGGTACTATTAGAAACCCCGGGCACTATGTGGGACCAGCTACTATTCCTGACGAGACAACCCGTCGCTAGCGACTTCCAGAGACGTAATTTGGAAAATGAAATTGCTGTTCTAGCTTGCCGGAAAAGGAAACTTCACACAATGAATCTGCCGGCAAGCTAGAACTGCAATTTCATTTTCCAAATTACGTCTCTGGAAGTCGCTAGCCATGGGNAAATTGCTGTTCTAGCTTGCCGGAAAAGGAAACTTCACACAATGAATCTGCCGGCAAGCTAGAACTGCAATTTCATTTTCCAAATTACGTCTCTGGAAGTCGCTAGCCATGGGTTGTCTCGTTCTAGTCTTAAATACTAAATACAAACTTTAGCGGCTGCTCTCCATTTATTTTGTTTGGTGGTCGAGGAGCTGTAGTGACAATAGGTGGCACCTGGTTTCAATAACTGAAAAAAAACTTCAAAATGCACATTTTTCATGGGCTTAAGAGAAAAACTTAGCGTCTCTTTCTTTTGCTTCTGTTTTCCTATTAATCCCGTAGCGAGGAATGACGATGACGTCAGGCTCAGCCCACAGCAAGAAGAAGAGGAGCTGCCTGGCTTCATATTCATTGCAATCTCATACTCGATTTTATAAAGAGTTAACTCTAAACTTCAACTATTAGGAAACTATTAGGAACCCCGGTTATTATTTGAAAATCTACGGTATGTGGAGCGGATGAGGCGGAAAGCGTCAGCGACTCATTCAGAAGGGTATTTCCAGTCGGACGCTTTTCCGGTTAAAATGCAAAGGAATGAAGGATAAGAAGTGGCTCCTCTTTCTAAGTACAGAGGGTGGTCCAAGGTTTTTGAATTTTTGCTTCAGCGCTAACTCTCTATGGCTATGGGTTAGTCCGATTTTTTTTTGACATTATTCAGTTTTAGACGATGGGGGTTTTTTTAGTTCGACCTAAGAATTTGGGTCAAGGGGCCATAGGGTTTTTTGTGAACAGGCAAGCATTTGCAAGACAAAATCTATTTCAAATTTTAATTACTAAAGAAGGCCAAAGCCCCGAAACTTCCAATTTTCCCGAATATTAAACGGTAATTTAATTTCGTGTGCTTGAGCCTTCTTAGTATTTCCAATATAAAAGAGTCAGGGGACTCACCCAATCGAAATAAGGCTATGAGCAGATCCGAAGGAGTTAAACTGGGATAAGAAAAAAAAGGTGAATATCAATTTGAGGGGAAGGGACGATGGGATGGATAGCGAGAAAATGAGCCCCCCCCCCCCCTTTCATATTATGAACTCCATCATGACCCAGCCCGGAAGAATGAAATAACTCTGAGTTTGAGTCCATTATCATTCAGATATTCTGACGGAGATTGAAGTCATTTTTCCTGTACGCTTCTTTGATTCCTGGGGTTATAGGGAGCATATAGCGACAAAAGATTGTGATGAAAAGTTCCTTTACTTTCCTCGGATTCAATCCAATTGAGAAAATGAAACTTTATCTCTACGTCTGTCTCGTCTCCTCAAATCTCTTGCCACTCTCCCCGGGTCTTCCTTACTCCTATCATCATCTCACTTTCCCTGATTAAAGAAAAAGTTATAAATATGGAAAATAGAGTTTGGAAATAGAGAAAGACATTTTTTTTTGTCTCTCCTGTCGCTGTAATCACATTTCCGTCATCCCCGACATAGCAGCGTCACGACGCGCCCTTGCTTTTTCCTACATATTTTCTCCTCGAAGAAATTCATCCCAGTTTTCTCAGAGCTTCTTGTGATGAGAAGGAGCTAGAAATTATCTAGAAAATCCTGAGAAATTAATCCGTTCAATTCTAAAGGAAGAAGAAAGTAGCGGAAGCCTATACCCAGAAAATAAGTACGAAGAAAGGTCATAGGAAAATCCAGCAGTCTACAGGACCACCAACAGTTTAATGCCAAACCGCAAAAACCGGTAAAATCTCTAGGCTACTGCGAAAATATAATTATTTAATTGCTGTGTGGTTTGAAAGTGGTCCAAAGATTAGGTATTTAAGGCTCAAAGGTAGCACGCCCACGGTTCTCCTGAAGATTATAGAAAATGGAGACGCTGGAAATTCTTGTTTCAGTATTGGCCATTTTAGGACTCAGCGTTCCAGATTCATCAGGAATTGAAATAATTTTGGAGAGTGAGAATGTAACAAGATGGGGAGAGTGGGGTCCCTTGGACTCTTGTCCGAAGGGCTCGTTTGCCTCAGCATTTCAGCTCAAAACCGAAACTAAACAATCGAGCATGAAACTGGATGACACTGGGCTCAATGCCATTAAGCTTTACTGCTCCACGCCAACGAAGACTGACTGGGTTGGTGTCGTGTCAAGTAGCGAAGGTGTTTTTGGAGACTGGGGCCTAAAATTCCGATGCAGGGCTGGTGGATTTCTGACTGGATTTCAGCTGAGGGCAGTTAGGCCTCAGGGTGGTGAGAAAAATGGAGCGTCATCCATGTTCGGGGCAAGGGATGACTATGGAGCGACCAACCTCCGAGTATTCTGCTCCGATGATAGAAATTACATTGAGGGGGATGGACTAGACAAAGGTGATTGGGGGAGGACGATGAAGTGCCTGATGAACCAGTATGTCTGTGCCATTCAAACTCAGGTGGAGTACAATGAAGAGCCGGAAGGGTTCAGTTCAAAATTCGCTGACCCAAAATGGATTGGATTTGGAGGTAAGTTCTCGTGTCGGTGATTTTCTGTTGTGCTTCTCGAAATTCTCTTTGTTTTGACTGCTGTGGTTCTGTCCCAAGGCTTGCTTCGAGTATATTTTAGAATCATTTCTTGCAATTCACTATTTGCAGATTTCACGGCACTAAACAATGTGAGGATGAAATGTTGTGACATTCCAAATCCTGGGGCGACTTGCGTACCATACGACACCTGGGAAACTGTGCTGACCTGTGATGCAACCTTGCGGACAACTCCATTCACCTGTAAATTCGATAAAAAAGTCGGGGTTAGCAGTAGCAAATCATCGAGTTCTGCGGGTTCCAGCTCAGCTTCAGAGAGCATGAGCGGAAGTTCCAACGTTGGACTAGTTCTTCCGGCTCTCTCCGCTAACTTCGCCATCAATTTCAGTAAGAGCAAGACTACAGGGCATAACTGGAATCAAGAAGCATCCAGTACCTTCAATACGGAAACAACGACTACATCTGAATTTCCGGTTCAACCCGGACAGTTGAGCATTCTGAAGCAAATCGTGGGGATTTGTGGAGATTTCAGAGTCCGTACTATGAACTTCAAAGTTGTGGATATGGATAGGAATGGTAATTATCTAGGCTAAATATAGAAAACTGATATAAACTATACATTAACGAAGCCTTAGCACATCGGATTTAGGAATTTTAATTCAAATTCAATGTTGATCGAGCAGATTAAACAATACAATGAAATTATGCCTTATTCTCCCGAATATAACCCTTACTCGTATGTATATATAGCTCGAAGTTTTTCGACGCAAGATCTTTTTCATGCATGGCCCACAGCTCGAATACAATTCGTTGCCGGCAAGGCGGTGAAAATTAATCTGTCGCTGACCTTTGATTGTTTTAAAGGAAAAAGTTGAGAATACTAGCACTCCTAGACCAAACACAATAACACAGTTCGTGTGCTACATTCATGCTAAAATAAGGTAAGTTTAGTTAAACTTAAGATTACAAGCGCTGCTAGCTGTTTGCGTTAATCTTAAACTTTTCGGCTTGAAATGTTCAAGCAAGGGGACGGAGTCGGGAGCTACCCGTCTCGCAATTCCCGAGAAGTACTCCGGTTCAGTCTAAATGGGAGGACGCTGTGGATCCAAACATTAGAGCCTGAGGCTGTTGCCATCAGCGAACAAATTACGGTAAGTCCAAAGAGGTTAGCAGCCAGACCTAAAGCACCAAGTAAGGCAGTAAGCTCAGGCTGGTCATCAACAAAGTACTTTTCTAGCTGCAACTGTCGCAACTGAAATCCTACTGGTAAGCTCGGAAAATTTTGCGTGTAATCCACCCACAATATTTTGCTCAAAAAACCTTGTATAATACCCGGGTTATATTCGCGAGAATAGGGTAGCATTGGCGCAAGCAGAAACCTTAGGAAACCTAACACTAAAAATTAATTGCGAAATCCATTAAATGAAATTATTGCGGGACTTAAAACGAAAGTAGATCAATGAGATTAATTTTGGGTTGAGTCATTTCCTCCGGAAAAAATCGAACTAGCTTATCAAAAATTTGACTGCGCTTGAGAACCCTTTCATCCTCTTTCCTATTTACATCATCAGTCTGTAGGAGCCTCACGTCCTCTCCATCGTTCGAGAAAAGAAGGTGTGAGAGCTTTTGAAACTGCAAATCAAAAGTGATAGTCAAGACAGGAGGATCATAAATTTACGACGCAATCACTGCTTTTACGTACCTCCTTGCTTTGAATTGGGTCATTGTGATCCACCAATTCCGAAAGTGAGGTTTGTAAATAAATGAGAGCAGCAAGAGAGTCCTCGGTAACCAGTTCCTCGAATCTTTGTCTCCTCAGCATCAGCTTACAGTCCCGTAGGACATCACTCTGAGCAGGGCGCACAAGTTTCAACCTCCAGAAATCATCAAGACGGAGATTTTGATCTTTGAACCTTCCAGGGTTACCACCAAAAAGATAATGTACCTGAATAAAATTCACCAGATTAGCAAAAGCAGAAAGACATTTAAGAGGCTTCAATCATACCTTAGTGTTCTTATCGTAGAGAAGCTGATGGGCGAATCGGGGGCAAGGCTCTGTAGCTGAGGTATTATCGGTCACTCCTCCTCTGTCGTTTTTATACACGCATGACCAAGTAGATCGTAAAATATTGTACACCCAAAACGTATTAGTCACATTCTCATCCCTCTTGTCCTTTTCTTTGCTAGAACCCTGTAAGTAAGTAGAATCGGGTTAGCTTCGGCTTACTAATGGTAAGTAAAGCTTCTTGCTTTTGGCACTTACTGAGAAAATGTAAATTTCATTGAGATCTGAGTCAATTGTGGCTCGCTGAGTGAATCCACATGACGGGACATTCTTACTGCTCCCACTCTTTGTCCCGTCCGAGATGATCTCAATCTCATCACGATCCACATCGTAGCAGAAGAAATCATTCAAATATTCCTTGGAGCGCTGGCCAGCAAATATGTAAAGTTTTCTTAGCCCCTACAGAAATAAATGGTTCATTTGCCGTATTTCAACCATATTGCGAGATTCATTTAAGCGTGAGCCATTACCTGGTGAAACAGCATCGAGTGTCCAACTCGGGATTTAATCGTGTCAGCTGTTTTATGTTCAGCCGCAGCATCAGATCTGATATTAAGAAACATTTGATTTAAGATAAAAACTAATTTTCACAAGAACATGAATAAAAATGAATATTACCGCAAGAGAGTCCATGTATTGGTAGAAATGTGATAGGAATAGAGCCCTGAGTAATGGAGTTCTGAATTAAGGGAAGATAGTGACAAGGAAGAGGGGCTTAGTGGATCAGGAAATCCTATTGACTCGTCTTCCCCTTCCCTTCCATTCTGTACGACCGGCAGAGTTTCAGAGATACTGAAAGGATGAGCATTCATTAATTACGAGTATGCATGATGTTTTCTGTGCAGAAATACCCCGCCGTTCCCGTCAGAATTCTTCCACCGAAGACGTAAATTAAGTTCTTTTGAGAATCGACGCACATTTGATGATCAAAAATTAATTCCGGTCCACCGTAGGCATAAGTGTCATCAGAAATTAGTGTCCATTTCTGAGAATCTATTTCATATACGTAGAAATCGCTCTAGTAAAGAACAGAAACAAAACTGTGAGCAGCTGCGTAAAACTCGAGAACTGAATTACGGGTGTTACCTTCATTTCCTGCCTACTTGGGCGAGACTGAAAATCCAAGTACCGACCAAGAGTAAAAATTTGTCTGTGCTCTGGATCAAAAACCATCTTGTGACAGCTCCGTGGTGACGGTCCTCCCTTATCATATAAATGATTCAATGAATGGAATATTCAACAGATAAAAATCGAACGTTACCTCGTTCTCTGTATTTTCACTGATGAGCGTCCAGGTCCCTAAGGGGATGCTAAACGACCAGAAATCTGCCTGGATAAATATATTAGTATTATTACTTGAAAAGCATCTGCATACATTCCCACTTGGAAGTGGGTCATAATGGTGTCACTCCGCCCCCGGGAGCCCTGGCAAAGCCACCAAGAGTATGGTGGCGCCATGGGTGGCATAATGACACCCCCTTCTCCCTGGCCTTTTAGTCGTTGTTCTTGCGGTAGAAGGGGGGGGGGGGAGGGCTGGTACGGCGTACCCCCTTACAGCCCAGCCAGGTGCAAATGTATGTATCTGTGATTGTTTTCTTCGAGCTAGCTTACCAAGTCTTGGTACCCATCCCATCCACCAAGCAAGTAAATCTGTTCAGTGTCAACATCAATGCACATCTGATGACCTCCTCGCATTCTAAAAGAAAGAAGTGATTAGCTATAAAATGAAAAATACAGAACATTTTTGTCGGTAGAATTCTAACCTGGGTTTCAAAGGAGATTTTGCTTCGACGCCACTACCAGATGCCGGATCACCCGTTATTTGGTTCCAGATTCCTTTGTAGTCTTGTTGATTGATAAACTTATGAAATAAATGTGAGTCAGAACAGCCTTCTAGAAATTTCTCCGTCCCATCAAAATCCCCTTTCAGAACAAGCAAATCGTGAAGCTCAGTCATCCTTGGGTCCTCTATAAAAATAAATAAATAACAGACAAAGTTATAAATTAAAAGAAACACATATAACTATAGCTGTTGTTTCTACACGAAGAAAAAAGTACTAACCGAGTTTAACTTTCGTTTTCTTTTGCAAGCAATTAAAGGCATCCAAATAATTGTGATCTCGTAAGTGCTTGAGGCAAACTCGAATTGCTTCTCTCTCCTGAAACTAAATTCACCAACAGACGATTATGATCTTACTGCTCCTCGCACTATACCACAGCTACAGTAAAAAATAAGTAAAGTAAATAATAAGACTTACGCTGTTGAAACTGGTAATCCGTGGCTGTACTATCTCATAATCATCGATTCCTTGTATTTCAACATACCAAATGCTGAAATTGAAAGACGGTCCCCAAGATTGTAGCGGAACTATTTTAATGTAACGACATGGAAACACGTAACCATTGATACGATGGTTTAGTTCAAAGGTTTCCGGACAGCTATCATTCTTGAGACCACTGAAACCACAAGTACAACTGAAAGTACATATACCCTGTTAAAGTAATTCAAGGTCTATACCTTTCCAGCAGTTCAGTCATGTTTTCTTCAGTGAGACCAGCATTATATTTTGAACTTCTTTAAATTACAGACGTGTGTCTTCTCGAACTTCCCAAACGTTATGCTTTCTACGATGGAAATCCTTTGCAGCTTTAGGATCAGGTACTAGAAAATATGGAGATCACATCACAATTAGCTGTGTCTGACTAGGTCAAATGGACCGACCGTCCAAAACGACAGGATACCATCAGCGTCAACTGATGTTGAAGGAACAGAGCCGCGCATCGGCTTCTTACCTGTGGAGGTGCATTGGAGTCCGATGACCACCGTGACGTCTGATCCCATGGCTTATCGTTCAGAATATGCCTACAAGAAAAGAACCCGATCCCAATTAGATCAATCTACCCTGAAGAAGACAAGTTATTTTAAAAAGGAATTTTGTCTTACTCAGGTACATAAGCGGACGAGTAGCTGGAACATTTGCTGACGGTGAATCCAAGCTTCGTACTGGCCTTCGGAAAGTTATCGCTAAAACTGTCCACCTCCATCACCCGCAGTTAATTAAACATATTTTGAACTTCTTTAAATTACAGACGTGTGTCTTCTCGAACTTCCCAAACGTTATGCTTTCTACGATGGAAATCCTTTGCAGCTTTAGGATCAGGTACTAGAAAATATGGAGATCACTCGCAGTTAATTAAACTAACCTAATTACTAATTCGAAATAAATAAATATTACACTACTCACTTGACTTGTCGCTTCACTCACTTTTTTCACTTCCGCAAACTTCGTCGTTTTACAAAAAAGCGCATCTCCTTCCATCTCCGGATCCCATCATCGCATCCCACTTCACGTTGCCAAGTTTAGACAAGGTGCAGGGCGAATGTGTGCAGTTCCAACAAGGGCACCGGGGATACACCCAGGGTGACCTTACCTTTTGTTTTGTCACCTCCGATTTTGGGTTGAATAATTTGCTAACTTTTTTAGGTTTGTCCCCCAAATATTAGGTTGTAACTTGGCCGGTTTGGGGGAGAGTAGGGCGAAGCCCTTCCATTCATAATCTTTAGACTGGAATGAGGGGGGTTTCGTCCTTCCCTAGACCGGTTAAGCTGTTGGAACTGGACACATCTCCTGGCGTCCAAGTTTCTTTTATAGAAACTGATGATAGAGCCCAAAGTCAACTTGAAAAGTGGCCAAAGCGTTTTTTGTTAAAGTATAATGTATTTTAACAAAAAACCCTGTGGCCTCTTGAGCCAAATTCTTAGGCCAATTTTAAAAAAGCCTTCAATCGGAAAGTCCCTATTTTTAGAAAAAAAATTCTACCGAGCCACCGCAAGTCACGCAAACGTAATTTCTACGTCTTTGCACGCGCGACGTTTCAAGCTATAGGTTACGGAAAAATTCTAACCCCCAATACACAAAACTTCAGAGCTCTCCCCAAGTGGCGTTCTACCGTGGTATGGCGACATAGTCCACGACGTCGGCAACGAGGGACGGGCTCCGATGAGATGTATAGGTACGGGGGGATAAGATGCGGTTTTTCTCTCATGCATACATATTTTTTTGAAGATAAGACAGACCACTTAACTCTTCCCTTCAACACTTGTCTTGTCTGGCAGATATATTCTGCCAGGTGATCATGATGAAGATGATGGGATTTGCGGGACAGGGGGAGTGGTGTGCTTCCTCTATCAATCTGTTTTCCAGCTTTATTTTATTGCATATTAATTAAACACGGAACCGCTGTATCCAAAGTTAAACGATTGCCTGGAAGAGAGGCTAATGTGGAATAAATCCTTAAAAATGAAGGCTGAAAACCACGTATAGGTTTTCAATAAAACAAATAATTTTTCGTGAACAAAACGCTAGACATCAACTATTTGCCAAACTTTCTCCTCTTTTCATACTTCGTAGGATTGATACCATAGGCTCGCAAGCGATCCTCGGATATGGTGGACTGCGATGGCGGCTTTCTCTTCACGCTTTTCGGCCCGTGACCTTGGCTTTGAGACGACCTTGAAGCTTTCTTGGCCTCCGCTTCGCCTTTTTCTGAGTCCCCATTCATTTTTCCAGAAGTCGCTTCATCCCCAGCCGTGTTTTTCCTTTTCCTCTTCTTACGCTTCTTGGCTAAGGATTCCGAAGTTAACGTCAGAGGCAAGGACTTATCCGCTTCACCGATGTTAAACACCTCTTCCTCTCCTGCTGCTAGAACTTTGGCTTTCTGCTTCCTTTTCTTCTTCTTTTTTTTCTTTTTTGTTGAAGCATTTTCCGTAACACCATTGCTTACTGCAGCAGAATCGACTATGGATGGCTCCGCATCAGAATCAGCACCTTGTTCAGCCTCCCTAGCAATTTGAAGAAATGAGATTAGCACCCACTTGAAATACTAGTTAGTCTGACGGTTAGCATGAATTGAACTACTAGTCTGAATTACTTCTGATTGAATAGGGAAGGAAGAACTTTTTTCTTCTTGAAAGTACTTGCTTTCTGGGAATAAGCTTGGACCTCGTATTGCTCCTCCTCAGGTGATCTGTACTGGTACGTCTTTTTCAAGGAGGCCCATTGGTTCAGCTCCTTGTCGTCTGCTTTGAGTATCTGTTACAAACACAAATATCTGTATCTGTAGGCAATCCTAGCTCGCAATCGGACCTACCTCTTCCACGGTAAGACCAAAATCATTGGGAACAACACTCCGGTATTTGAACCGACACGGAGTATCTCCTACCAAATCTTCAAAGTCGAACTTATAATACTCGTCCAAATACTTCTCAAAAGATTTGTGTTTAGTAGGATCAAACTTGGGTTTAGAATTATGTGTCTCCGCCTTCTTTTTTCTCATGCGCTTCCCCTTCGACAGTTCCAGAAGCTCAGAACGTGTATCCATCGCCTTTGAGGTCGATGGCACAGCTTCCTGATTACAAAAATTTTGTGAGTATCTTCAAAAACCTCACGGAACTCAAAACTTGTAAAAGCCGTAAAATGTTTTACCGTAGCCTCTGGAAACTCTTTGATTTTTTGTTCTTTCTTTGACTTTTCTGGGCTCTTGACTTCGTTCTCTTCCTCATCATCATCTGCAGATACCCAATCTTCCACATCTGAAATCAAATTACAAGGTTTTTAAAACAAGGAAGAAGAAACGGATTTCCGTTACGTTTACCTGCATCCCCGTCGATTTCTTCGTCATAAGGAAACACTGGTTTTTCATCATCGGCATCTTGGTAGAATTCTTCATTGAACATTGAGGTCATGCGACGATCATAGTCTTCTGGATCGAAATCTCCTTCCAAATCCAGATCCAAGAAATGAATATCTGCATCACCCGCAACCTGTTCTAGCTTTTCCAGCTTGTCCAATATTTCTTTTCTTTTGTGGGCCTTGAGCTGTTGGATCTCCGCAACTCGTCTCTCCTTCTCTTCCTGTTTCCTTGTCTTGGCTTTGTCTCGAGCACCCTTCCTCTTGGATTCCTTTCTTCTATAGGACTCCTCAATCGTACGCGGGTACTTCTTGATCTACGAATTTAGGTTCGCGTATTAACACCAGTTATTTTTCATGAAGACAATAATTCCATCTTCAGACTTACAAATTCTTGATCTGGCTCCTCAAAGCGGAAGTTAAATTTATTCTCAAATGCTTCCATTTCTTCCAACTGCTTTTCATCTCCTGACAAGCCACCTTCATCCGAATCATGAACGATTTCATCGTACGTAGGGATATAGTCCTTGTCAGTTTCGTCTTGCTCCAAGTACTTCCGCTGCAGTATGTAATCCCGTAAGAATTGCTCCCCGTCATCTAGCTTCGGATCATTCCAATAGTCTCTAAGAAATTTCAGCTCTTCTTCCTTTCCCTTTCCATCCAACTTCGTCAGTTCACCTTTGAGCCATTTTCGGTAGTCCTCTTCTTCCTCCTGAACCTCCTTTTCCGACTTTATTCGTTTCTTTAACAAGGCTGAGTTATCCTCGTCTTCGTCGGAATCAAGTCCTTTCAGTGCGGATTTTAGACTCTTTTTAATGTCACTTTGTTGCTCATAATATGATGGTGGACGTTCGGGTCGCACATCCTCATCCGAGTCAGCTGCTACGCGGTTCTCCAATATCATTTTTCGTTCATGGTCCTTGATAAGGAAAGGCTTCCCCTCATTTGCCTTTTTACTGCTTGTCTTCTTTTCTTTTGAGTCTCCATCTTCTTTAGGTTCTTTTTTAATGAAGAATTTACGGGAATCGTCATAGATCTTGGGGTCCTTGCCTTTGAGAGAAGAGAGGGCAGTTAGAAATGACTTCTCATCTTCTGTAGTCCACTCCTCCTCTGATGTCGTCTCGGATTCGGATGATTCTACCAGATCAGGATCATCACCGTATCTATCCTTCACTGAAATAGAAGACGATGAAGTTTAAGCTTTTTACTACGTTCTAGTCTCTGTAAGCTAGGCGCCGTAAGACGCTTGACCTTTGGCTACTTACATTTTTGGTATTCCTCTTTTCCTCTCCACTTTTCGTATCGCTCTGCATAGTCCTGATTAAATGTGAGCTCCGACTTCACAACATTCACTTCGGTATCTGAATCGGAGTCAAGTAACTTGAAACTTTGGGTGGAAGTCATGTTCCTATCAGACAGTCTTCGTCAGTAGTTCCAGAGGAGTTCCTAAGTGTTTCGGCCAAAGGAACAAAATTAAGTAAGCACTGGAAAAACGACCTGTTCCTTCGGTGGGTTATTGAACGCACGTGCACGCTGAAAACACTGGAAAAGAATGTCAGAAAAAAAACATGAAGGTTTAAACGTAGCCATTTACCGCGTTTGGTTTTGAAGGTATAAGAGGTTAGCGGTGACCACATCACGATAAACGGAGTAAATACTAGCGGGCTACAAAATACAAAGCAAAGAAAAAAATCAGTAACCTGATGCTCGCTGTTCGGCAAATGCGAATCTCGAATGCCGTAAGCCGCGAGCGGTTAGGATTAATTTTCGAGACTCAGCCAAAAAAAAAACTGAATTCGGATCGTTTGAGATTCCTGCTTGGACTTCAAAGTCGTGATTCGAATCAGTCAAGATTAGATTCCAGGAAAAGCCTCTTCTATACGGTATTCAAGCACTGCTGGTACTGTGTGAATTCTTAACTGCCTGTTTTTTTTTTGGAATTAGCGTATGCCTCGTAAGTTACCTCAGAGGACAGAGTGCTATGAGGTGTTCCTTTTCATACGACTCTGTCCTCCGCGGTAACTTACGAGGCATACGGTACAGCCTTCCGTGGAAAACTTTATAATGCTAGCTGAAGGCAACTGAAATCAAACCCTGTGGTTCTTACACTTTTGTGCCACATGCCACAGACCAATTAGGTTTTAATTAACTACTTTAACCGTCTAAACGAAAATTCATATTGCATGGAAAGGATGGAATGAGTGCAATAATCCCAGACACAAATTCCGCTGGGTTTTCTCCAGAAGCCGAAACTCCGCTATTTGCTCCCACGCCCATTCTACTGGCAGTAAAAGAGGAAGCCCTGAAATCGTTACCTAAGATAGGTGATGAAATAGTGACCTAAGGAATTAAAATGGATGATACTGCACATTTAATTGAGCGTAGCTGTAGAGAAAAGTGCAATATCATCCAGTGTAATTCCTTAGGTCACTATTTCATCCCCTATCTTAGGTAACGATTTCATGGCTTCCTCTTTTACTGACTGGCATGCCAGATAGTTGCGTTTACTAGCGATCACGAAGATGATGACGACTTTGGTGTTTTGGGAAGCAATTCGAATCTTGAGATTTCATTTTCTATCCTGGTGGTCAAAAACCTTAACTGCGAAATCACACTATCATTATTATAATAGCCGCATTTTTAGCAGTAACTTGACGGAATTCAGCGCTTCATCTGTATTTCGACAGCTATACGATACAGCGCTTTGAGCGAAGAATCACTGTATCATTTTTATAGCAAGTTCCAAAAATGTTCTTGGTTCAAGAGTAACACCATGAGTTTCACCATTTATGTTCAGCGAAAGAGATCGTGGTTTATTTGAGAAGATGGTTTTGAACAATCACTCTTTAATAAAAGTGTTTTTTTGGTTCTTATTTTACTCGCTCACCGTTGTATTTGGTGCGGTTGCCTGCTAACTTCTGTATACCCTTTTACATTGTAAACTTCAAAAAAATATAAAAAAACAGAATTCAGAATTGAATTACTAAGGCCGGCCTTGTCCAAAGTCAAGTAAATAGGGACTTTGCGTTTTCTTTGGTTTGGTATTTTTTGGGTCACTTTTTCCTTTTTTTCAACACCCGCCAGTCTCGCAAAAGAAAAAAGTGCAAAACTTCTTTGGACAGAAGGTTT
>JABASM010001145.1:0-16083 GCA_019776545.1 Brachystomella parvula | reverse complement strand
CTCATCTGGATCTTCATAAAATTTTTCATTTCGATTCACAGCCCACGAGGCAATCATGACGAGCACTCCTTTGGGGATTGTGATTCCTCGCTCCTTATCCTTCCACGTCCTATTGCATACTCTTTCTGGTCGAATTAGAACCGAGTACATTCTGGACATTTCCAGAATACAGGCATCCAAAAACTCCATTTTGGAAAGTAGGGCGTAATCAAAATCCTTGTCTCCATTCGTAAGAGTATGGATTTCGCTGTAGAGTTTTTCCTGGATTTCTTTGTTGCAGGCCAAGTGGTAGGCTAGGAATGTTAAATGGGAACTTATACGATCAAATCCAGCGAGGAAGAGGTTGACACCTTGACCCAGAAGCGTCGTCTCCGTTATTCCAAGGCTCTTCATTTCAGGTGTGTCTAATTTCTTGTAAAATTCTGCCAGGGCGTCACCATAATCCCCGTAGTTCACATTGGACTTCACGCGTGTCTTTATCATTGAAAGAAAAAAGTCTGTCATAGCTGGTTCTAGAACAAGCGTTGGTGCAAACTTTGCCAAAATTGGAAAAGTCACTGGAATAGTCAAATTTTAAAATAGAATTTCAGGAAAAAAATCCAGTGGAGCGGGGTAAGAAGGGAGAACTGGGGAAGAAAAAACACGAACACCGAACAAGTACTACACAAGGTTAGAAAGCGTTAGCTGTACTATGGGTTCTCAACGTCTTATCCCGGGAGAAGTAAACCTTCGATCACGGGCGACTTGCGCTAGCGGGAATCCGGTTGTGCATTTTCGAAACGTGCAATTTCGGCTTGCGATGGCACCTTCTCGTTCAAAAAAGGCGCTAGCGTGGCGCCTCTTTGAGAAAAGCCACCAGCGAAAGCGCCTTTCTGAGAAAAGTTGCCAGCTGCGGTAGCGGTTGCACTTTTTCCTAAAGGAAGCCGCTAACTGCGCTAGCGGTAGCGTCTGCCGCTACGGAATTGAGAAACGTGCCTTCAATGCAAGTGTTTTCAATATTCCAAAAACCAATACTCCCGAAATTAGCCTCAAACATACTTTTTCAGATTGAAAATGCTTCTGTGCTCAGACAAAAAAATTACCTCGAAAAGTTTGTCCCTGAGACGCTGAGAACACTGAATTTCGCCAGCGGAGAAATATGCTAGTTGGTGTCGGTGTCACTTTTCACCCTGCTAGCTTTCACTTTTCATCCCCCTCAACTGCCCTACTAAATCCTTACGCGTCCAGACGTAGAATGACGTAATTTCTTGGCCGTCCCCTATTAATTTGTTGCAGGCAGCGTAGAAAGGGTCACTGTCAACACTGTTCACTTCGGTCGAGAAGAGAGCACGGGAAATGGCATCAACAGTGTAAGTACAGAATCGGCTAAAAATTAATTGTACCCTGCATTATTAATTTTCTTTTTAGGACATTCAAAACTGAATTTTCTCACTCTCTTGTATTAATCCGAAATGGATTTCCTCCGTTTTTTGAATAGTCTTCATTTAATTTTCCCATAAATTTAGCCATGACGTCCATAAATACATGATTGGAATACTGCTTGATTTTCGATAAGGAAAACAGCCTCGTTTGGCTTGTTCTAAGAGTTTTCCATTTCTCATTCGGTAGAAAATCGAGAATTTCATTCAGAACAGGGTTTCCGAGATTAAACGGATCACGGTTGTAGAAATGTGAATTTTCTTTGACGAAGATGGTACGGATAAGGTCTGGGTCTGCAATGAAAACTATCGGAGTACGACCTTGGTAGTACTAGAATAAGAAAAGCAAAAATTAATTTTTATTTAAAATTTTAACCCTTCTGTAAACAAAAAAACTCCGTATAGAAAAACAATTAAAAAACTAACCCCCCAAATCGGTCCATATTTCTTCTCCCTTTGGATATCTTCAAAGTGCTGGACTTTCTTATAAAGCTCCGGTGAACTCCCTAATAGAAAATGCGGTTTGATTACGGAGAAACCCAGGTTATCCAGCTTCCCGTAATTCCATCTTCCATAGACAATACAAGACAGAACGAAGATGAGGATTATAAGCACGCAACAAATAAAGAAATCCATCCTATTTCGACAGGAGACTTGGGGTTCCAGCACTAAAATGACAGTTCTGCAGATTTCTGCTCTTGAGATGACACCGCTCAACAAGCCAAACTAAGCACGCCTTACCTTATCTGTTTTCAGCGGGTCTAACCTGGTCTAATCTTCCAAAGGAAGGAGGTTATCATCAGAGCTACACATAGCAACACGACATTTGGCATCTAAATATTAATACTACTCAATTTTGTTTTTTGCAGTTCTGCAATGGAGCAGTTTAAAAAATTTGGAAAGCTACAAGGACTGGATTTCGACTCAAACCCGAACTCTCGACTCTGATTGGCCCTCCGCGTTTCGTGAAACTTGGCAAGATGCAAGCAATAAAAACTATGCTACTGACGTATCAATCATTTTAAATCACGTTTAAATCATTTTATGAAAATTTGAATGCTTTGTTTCTAGTTTACTTGCTTACTGCGAATCCTAATAATGCCTTCTGTGCTCTTTCTATAGTATCGACTTTTTTAAATAAAAATAAGAAGCAAAACCATTTTCAGTATTATTTTTAATATTTTTTTAACACTCCTTACCCAAGAAGCAACCACAATAATTTATTGTGGTGCTGTTTCATTCTCTGAAAAGTTTAAAATTACGAACTTCAACGCTGGGTATTGAGCTTCCATGTATACCTTGGCAAAGCAATTTTGCATTTTTTGGCGCAAAGGATTCGGAGCGTAGCTGACAATATCCGACACAGCGCCACAAATGTGCTTTCACCTGGGTCAAAATTCATTTGATTTCACCTGGGGTACGGAATGTTAATGGGTTCTGGCGAAATTTTTCTCCTGAAAATTATGGTGTAAATTTTTCTCTCGTGAAGAAATGGGTGTAACATGAATATAATCGGCAACATCTTGTTTTTGGGTATTTAAATAAAAGGGGACTTGATTTTTTTGAAGCTGAATTTGATTCACATTGTTTTTTCTCCTGGTGAGCCTGCGAAGAATTTTGCAAAGTTTCCACCTCAATGAAGTTTTCACCTCCGAATTTTCATTTTTTCTTAACCACCGTCGTAGAGTGCAGAAATACAATATTTCTACAGCGCTTAGCCCAGAAAATCCAAGACACAGTCCAAGCAGTCCTCCAGTGCTGGCTGCAATTTAATAAAAATTTCAAGCTTCAACTGAATATTTCTCATTAAAACAAAACCCTGTTCACAATTCAATTACCGAACAGATCCGTTGACCCGTATAATTCTTTCCGCTGCTTCTGTACAAAAGAGTTACCCCCATAAAACAAGTTCAGAATAGTCACTGGTTTCCCAATCCTGAAAATTAATTCAGTCTCAAATTAGCATTCATGCTTCCCCCAAAAAACCTTAAAACCCACCAAGCTGCATCCGGTACTTCGTCCGGACTCTTCCAAAGCTTTGAGTAGTTTAGCAAACCCGATAAGGAGGACTGGACATGAAACTTTATTTCAGTGCATAATGGAAGGCAATGAGAACATCCGTTTTCCAAACTTCCTCTTGCAAGTTGCTCTGTACAAAAAAGTTGATAATTTCAAATTTTCTGTTCCTGATTTTTAAGAATCACAGGCTTTACCTAGCGCCCGTAGGGTGCAAGCCAAGGTAGTATCATCTGGTACACATACACGAGCTCCCGGCCCGCCTTCCCGGTACATAAAATTCATGTTAAAACAATCGCTCAAGAAAGTGCAATTTAATGCTTACTTGGTCGAAAATACCAGGCACAGTTGCACTCTCTAAAAAAAATTTCGGATCCACACTCTGATAAGCAGTTGAGAGTAGTGTAGTTGTTGTAGTATTTTAGCTCTATCTCATCTTCGAAATAGCAATGCCGGTCGGACTAAGAAAATATTTAGAAAAATATTGAAGTATTTTTCATGCCTTGCATAAAGTACTGCGAGCTCACCACAGGAAACTTGGTGACGACGCTATCAGCAGAGGTAAGTTCCGGGCTGATTTCAACGTATGTGTCTGCTCCTGGTGGAACGACCATACCGTACTCCGTCACATGCGGCGTTTCGACAGACGTGTGCAGCGCCACCTTAAAAAAAACCAAAATTTCAAACTCACTCAATTTTGTTTGGGCTGAACTACCTACTCGGAAACCTGATGAATCTGCTGCCGTGCAAAAGTAATTGTCCACATCCGGAAAGAGAAGCACGGAGAGACCAAGTGACTGGCCGGCTTGATACTGGCGTCTTGGCAAGTCCTCCTTCCCGCTACCACTTCCGTTCAAGAATGACTCCCATTTCCTTAATTCAGCTTTCATGTTCTCCTCTTCTTCCTCTGATGAGCTGTTAACGATGAAAGTAGAAGGACTGTAGAGAAAATTATTTAAAACTTAAGATGGAATTTTCAAGTTTAAACAAACTTACTGTTTGAAAAGCAGTGGTGTCGGCATAAGGTTGAACGTACAGCAAATCCCGAGCTCTGTTATGAGAGGAAAAAATAATTTCCCACAATCCACTACCACTCCTGACCACATACAGCGTTTTATCATTTCAGAGCATGGTTGAGAGGCCTGGAATGAAGCAGGTAGTTAAAATAAACAGATTTTTAATTTAAAAACTACAGCGTGCCCACAAAAATAGTGTACCGGAGAAAATTTTCCATTCTTTCAAAATTCAAAAATCCCGTATTTTTGATTTTTTAAGGAGCAATCAGCAGATAAAGTTAAAGCTAAATTATAATTAAAGTGGAACTACGAATTTGCTTTTTTTTGTTGAAAAAATCGATTATGCAAGTTCCGAAAAGGTGCAAAATTTCTCCAGTAGTACACTACTTGTGTGGACACGCTCTACTAACCCTATGAAGGAAGCTCGGAACATAATTCTGGGAAATGCTGGCTGGAGGTGTCATGAGAGACTGATTAAACTGCATGCGCCTTCCTTCTGGAATCCTTTCCGCAAAGGACGGGTAGGAGTTACAGACGGAGTTCATGACGTAGTAGTCTTCAGAAGCTTGCCTATCATACCCACGGCTTAATTTCCTGAAAAAAAAGTTATAATCAGAAATCTGGATTTGTTTGCTTTGAGCGTTATATTAGATGCGTACCGGAGAATTTGATCTGCGAACGACTTCTGTACTTTGTTCACATTGCAAATTGTAACTGCTGGAAACTGAAATTGGGAAATATGGAGATCATGTGGGTCAAATGCTAGGATGACTGGGCTGCACTGGTATTTCCGCCATACGTCTTTGATGAGGAAGGCAGCCAGACCTATCCCAATTATGAAAGCGGCTGCCCAAAATATTCTTTCAATCAAATGGCGATTAGGTTGAGCTAGAAAAAATTAACATTTTCATTTAATTGGCATAAATTTTAAAAAACTTTTAAAAATCCTACCCACGAATTTTAAGCCATGTAAAAACGTTTCCTGCAAGTATTCCACGCAGACGAGTTTCTGCGGCGGATTCCACCAACACCTCGGATCATCACAGCAAGACCTTGGGCTCACATCAAATTTTCCCTTATTTAACTCCTTATCGTAAAATTTTAGTTTAGTGGAATGCTTACTCATTTTGAGCAATATCAAAAAATTGAGAATCGGACCTCAAAGGAACTTCCGTTTTATCCGCCCCATTTCGTGTCAAAAAGTATTTATGTCACAGTCCTCAATAAATTCTTCCTCCTCCTTAACCTAGCTTTAATTAGGGCAATAATAAATCTTATACTCAGCTTCAATACAATATCAACCTTAACCTCCGGCAAAGATCACGCAATAATCGATTTTCCTCATTTTAATTATGTCTGAACATTTTTTGTGATTTTCTCTTGCCTAATAAAAAGGGGAATCAGAAAATCCCATTAATTGCCTTACTTTTCAAAATGTGATGTACCGGTCGTAATAAATTATTTTGATTGCAAGGTGGCACTTATCCTAGGTCGAGTCGAGATTCACAACACGGTGATTACAATTATGAAGGCAATCTGCTCCTAAACATGAAGAAAAAAAAGCAGGGACAATTTGCGCCTGCGTCAAACCTTCACTGGAATCTGGAATCAACTACTGCTTTTCGCTTATCACGCTTAACTTGGAGGAGGCTGTAGTAATTATTAATTTTAGTATGCAGATTTATAGACATAATTTAAAGATTTACATAGGACTAACGAATCAGGGTATGGGTAGTTTTGTAATAAAAGGTGATGAATGCTCTAAAAATATTTAAATTCTATCAAGAGTGGAAGCCTTCACAGCAAGTAGCTCTGCTTAAAATTAGAAATTCGAATTTTTGACTTAAAAATTAGAATTTTCATCTTAACTATTTTTTTTACTTAAATATGTCCATGCCCGGGATGGATTTTGGAGCAGTGGTTCCGGAGCTGATTCTTTTGCCTGCCGGTGTAAGGACAGAGATCACATTTGAACTGGGGTTCTACTTTAGGGCAGAGGTAACGGGCATGGGTCCAGAAAGCAGAGCGCCGATGACCGGCTGGAAAGATTTTCCCACAGAGTTTGCATTGTTTTCGCCGTCCAGTCCCTAAACACAAACAAAAAAAAAACTTTTTTAATGACGCAATCCAAAATCCTTGGCAATTTATTTAGAAATGCCGTAGGCTCCCTTTTTCAATTAAAAAATAATCGAAGAAAATCGAAAATCAGATCAAGCCGAGAATATTTGGAAAACTTGTTTGAAAAATGAATTCACAAAGTTAAACCAAGAGAGTGAGCAAAATTTAAAATTACTCACGTTTTCAACTGTGGCTATCCCATGAGCATCATTGCTGATCAGGGTGATGTCGGGCAATGTGAACTTTCAGTTCATTCCTACGTCTTGAAACATAGGGACAAATCTCACATTTGAATCTCGGCTCAATCATCCGACAGTCGTACAAATAATGGGCTGTAAATGCCCTAAATTTATCAGCTGGATACTTCTTCCCACAGTTTTTACAGGTATGAGGAGCTAACACTTCAGAAAAAAACAAAACGAAACGGCCAATGAAGCAAGTCGTATAAAGAAAACATAGCGCAAGTATTTATTCGAGAAAATGATCCCATATGCCATGACGCCTTCAGGGTCCAAATTTAAGAATTCAGTTTCCGAGTTTAAAATATTTCCAGACTAAACCCCACAATTATCAATGTATCGCCCTTTCAGCCCTAGACTAAAAGGTGCACATGAGTTACATGTCTCCTGAGATGATATTTTCGCCTGAACTTGCTGTCACAGTGTGGGCAAGGGAATCCTGGTGGTATGCTTGGGCAATCATATTTGTGCTGCTGAAAACCTCTAATACTTCCCGGCGGATACGTTTTTCCACATCCATTACATCTAAGACACCCTAAAATATTTCCAACAGAAATTAAGAATAACGTTCATGCAAAATCAAACACGCCATGGCTCCTCAACTTGGAAAACCGGATCAGGAACTCCAATTTTTCAGCGTATACATATTTTACATTGAGTAGAATGAGAAAATAGCAGGCAATAAAGTTAAAGCTCTCTAAGAAAGGCTTCCTAATTACAAGTGTCTGAACCACCTATTTCTTCACAACTAATTTCTGCTTATGAACTTTTTTTAAATGAGACTTGAGGTTACTCCGACGCTTGAACTTAAAACCGCACTGTGAGCAAGAGAATCTACATGGAAGGCTAGGACAGTCGTACGTAGTGTGGTATGCGAACGAATTTCGTTTAGAAGAGGAATAAGTCTTTCCGCATTCCTTGCACTGGAGGTAGCCTAGAAATATTTGAAAAATAAACCACAGCACCATAACCAACCATGACCATGGCTCCTTGAAAGTAAATACCCCTCATATACGTAGAACTAAGCTACCCAAACACGCCGGCATAATCAAAAATTATGTGCTACCTGATCAACCAATTCTGACGTACGCGACAAGCATAATAATTTTATACGAAGAATAACGATGCTTACAATGTGTTCAAGAATTCTGAATTTAAAATTAGTGAACAAAGATTTCCATACGTATCGACCGTTTTTCAAAACACTTCTCAGTACAAAAAAAAAGCCATACTTAAAATTTAATCCCAAACTGAGCCCTAGGAACAACAAGTCGACCTAAAAATGCTTCTCCCTTTTTCGCAATGAACCAAGAATGACCGCTCGTACAAGACAAAACTTTAGTTTAACAATTTTTTCCTTGAAAACTTTAAGGACTTGAGGTCGAGACGCTTGTGTACTTGGATCATATGCCTTTTGACATCATGCCTACGCACGAATTTCTTTTTACAGGTGGGGCAGGGGTGTTTTGGCCGAAGACTAGGGCAGTCGTACTGGTGTCTGTGGTAAGCCGTTTTGTTTTTCCAGAGATAAGTCTTTCCGCAGTGGCTACATGTCAGACCTCCTAGAAAATATGTTTTAAGAAACTGAATTTCGGAAAAATAATCCTAATAGCACCATGCCAAGGCTTCCTGAGAGCTGAGTGATCCATATCCTCCATCCTCTTTTTTCTACGGCAAGCGCCCGACATTTTTGTGAACATCCATCATATGCCTTTTTAAGTTATGCCTTCTTCTGCACTTCTTTGTACAATATGGACAGGAGAATTTGGGTGGTGTACTGTGGCAGTCGTAGCGGTGCTGGCGGTAAGCTCTTTTGCTTCCCGGCGGGTAGGTCTTCCCGCAGTGCTTACATGTGAGACCTTTTAGAAAATACTTTCATTAGAAGCTGAATTTTGGAAAAACAAATCTCATAAAACCATGCCAAAGGCTTCTTGAGAGCTGAGCAGTCCAAGCTATATTTCTCAAACTTTTACTTTACGCCTTTCTGCACCTGACCCAATTTGAACTTGAGAAAAAACAATTAAGTATAGTAAAAGTACATGTTAATTTGAACACCTACAGACTCCTTACTCCTTACTCCTTACAAAGCTTAAATTTTCATTCGCTGTACGATATCTGGATGTGATACCTTTATATGCCTTTTCCTATCGTAGTTACGCCTGAATTTTCTTTGACAGTAGGAGCAGGGAAACCTTGGCGGACGACTACGACAATCGTACTTGTGCATTCCGTAAGCTCTGCTTCCTGGCGGATACATTTTTCCACAGTCTTTACATCTCAAAAAATCTATAGAAATATTTTTTAGAAACCCAGTATTACTGCCAGCAACCCTCAATCCATGCCAAGGCTCCTTGAGGGCTAACTAATTTAGTGAATTCCAATACAACACAAAAATGTTTCCTATAACTAGGACAGCGTTCTCCTATAACTTCAACGTTTTCTCGAATTTTTCTTATGCTTCATCTGTATATGACCGTTCATAGAATGTTTACGTCTAAACTTGGAATCGCAGTAGGGGCAAGAAAATCTACGAGGTAGAAAAGGGCAGTCGTAGAGAACGTGATAAGTAAATGAATTTCGCTTCGAAGCTGGATAAGTCTTTCCGCAATCCTTGCAATGACGGCTGCCTAGAAATAATTTACAAAACTTTTAGTCGTTAGTCTACTACCTTCATTACCATCTACATAACCATGGCCCCTTCAAAGCAAGTGCTCAAATACTCCGCTGGCGTTCTGCTAGCGGTGGAAACATTGATAAGCGAACGTAAATCTTTTACTGCCCAAAATTACGTACTCCTAAAGTTAGGCTTTAAATTACACAAATCGGTCCTGTACTCGATGAGACTCAACAAATGAAAATTCGACCAGCAACCGTTGTAGAAGCTCAAAAAAAAAGCAACAAAAAATTACTGTACTAATCAATTAGGAGCCGCGAGCCTGAAGACTTTACAATGACGACAGAGTGTACTTGCTTCATATGCCTTTTGTAACTGAATGCACGCCTGAACTCAGAACCACAATACGAACATGAGAATTGTGCTGGGAGGCTAGGACAGTCATAACGATGCTGGTAATAAGCCGCCTTGCTATTTTGCGGATAGGTCTTCCCACAGTCCTTACATTTAAGGCCGCCTAGAAATAACATTTCCAACAGAATTTAAACTGCAGCAGCCTTCTAAAAACCAAACTACGAACCATGCATGCCAAGGCTCCTTGAAATATTTGGTTGGAGAAAATCTTAAAATGTCTTTCCAACATTTCAGGACATAATGAAGGGCAGGCTGAAGCATCCGCACAGACAACCAACACGCAACGCCTAAAAGCATTTTGAGAATGAAAGAGCGACTCCTTAGAGAACACAAAGACTCTTTAATTGACTATATATTTCAAAAAGGTTCGCACCCTCCTATTGACTCAAGATAGTTAAAAATAAATTAAAGAACAACAAAGAAAATAGAGCAACCACCGGCACAGATGACCTATTCGTGACGTAGAGCCATGAATTTTTTACTTGTCTACGGAAGTGCTTTATCGTGGACATTCTTGACATGGGTTTTAAGATGAAACTTCCGCTTGAACTTGCAACTGCAAAATGAACAGGAATGTCTGCGTGGAATACTTGGACAGTCATAATTAATGTGATTGTAGTATGCTTTGGCTTTTTGACGATAGATCTTGCCGCATCCCGTACAGTGAAAGCAGCCTAGAAAAATTCCACAGAAATAAATCAAACAGGACCTTCGAGCCTACTCAGCGCCTCCACACCGTGAAAATGAGAATCAAAGATTTTTATTCTTTAGCTCTTGAAAAAAGAAAGTCAACGGAGCCAGAAGACTTTCACACCGAGTGCTTCTTGCCAATATGCAAAAGAAGTAAACTCTTTCGATTTGTCTTGAAATCGCAAGCTGGACAAGAGTGCTGGCGTGGGATCAAAGGGCAATAGTAGATTCTGTGAGCGTTGTAGGAATTTCTTTTCTGCAGAGAATAAGATTTGCCACATTTCTCACACCGAAGATAGCCTAAAAACAATTTTTTTTAAATTTTAAGGGAGTCAGTCTTACACTACTACCACATTACCGTGACCATGCATGGCACCTTGAAAGTTCCAGAATCAAGCAACATTCCTATTCCTCATCACCTGATTTAACAGTTTCTCATCTAAAACTTCTGCCGTAACAGCAGTGCCGCATTAGATAAAATAGGCAGGGAAATGCTCTTGTCTCACTCCTTTTGGTAGCCAAGCAGCATAAAACCAGATGTTCGACCGCGGGAAGGGATGCAGATTGGAACTGGAACCCAAGACCCGCTGTGTATGTCCTGCGAAGGCCAGCAAAGCCATGGCTCCTAGACCCATGGCTCCTAGACAGTGAATTGGAAAAGAGTCATATGGCTAATAAACCGAAGCGATATTATTTTAGAAAAATCCTTAAAAATATTCCAGGCCCTCCACCAAACCAAACCATACTGCTAGTTTCGCAGAGGATGAGGGGGTCAGACTAATAGTTAAAACAAAGGAATGTAGTTATTTCCTTGGGTTCTTCTCAGACGTACTAGAATGAATCCTTCGTTGATGATCAAAAAGTTGGTATTTACGCCTGGCCCTATACTGGCAATAATTACACGAGTATTTAGGTGGGAAGGATGGGCAGTCGTACAGCCTGTGCCTTGGAAGCGTTGTAGAAGCGTTGAAATGTTTACAGCAATCAGGACAGAAATCCATTCCTGCAAACGAAAGGATGAATTATATAACAAGCGAATTACTACCACGCCACGGCCATAAAAAGTCAAAGATACTGCTAAGTCATAACTTTCACAAAAAAAGACCTGTAAACTCTTTAAACTAAAACAGGTAATCCCAACCGTGCCTAAAACTTCCGAACATTCCTCTCATGATAAGAAATTACAATTATGACTTGTAGGTCTACAGGATTTAGCGGGTTAGAGAAGACAGCCTAATATGAAGTGGAGACCAGAGATTCTAACACCGGGAAGTACCTCCCATGTCTGCTCTTCCACCTGAAGCAAACCTTGGCATAGTCTCAGCTGAGTCTATGTGAAATTTATTTGGAATTTCTACAGATTTCGACCTAGGCTATGCTAAGCTTACAACAGGGTAAAATAAACAGAAGGAAAAGTAATAAGTAAAACAACATTACTAACTAATATTAGAGAGAGAGAGAGAGAATGGCAGGCATGGTGGAAAGGAAGGGTAAGATAATTTCTTTCTTCACTTCCACCTCGCATATACAGAGTGAACAATTCGCTGATGCTCTGTAATTCGATACCGACGCCTGGCCTTATAGTCACAATATTTACATGAATATTTAGGTGGAAAGGATGGGCAGTCGTAGAGCCTGTGCATGTTAATCGACTTAGGAGGGACCTGCTTACAGCAACCATTGCAGAAACTCATGCCTTTTCCTATAAAGGAAAGATGACAATTAAAAAGTATATTCGGCTCCATCGACTGTACAAGCAATTTCAGAGACCTCTCCCATAAATCACCCAACCAGCAATATAATGAGCAGAATCATCTTCAATCTCTCGAATAGGAACTTTCAACAGCTAATCATCGTAATCACTGGAAATTCCTTAAAATTTAAAGCTCCCTAATGCCGCATGACATGTCCTTTAAAATTATCCCTCACAGCCCTGACATTTCTTGGAACTGATCAACTTCTCCCACGTCATCTGCACACTGCTTCGAGCAGCGACAGTGTCTTGCTAAACAATGGGATTTGAATACAGTATACCAGGCTTCTCACAAGTGAATGGTTTTTGAAAACTATTCCCTTTGTCTACGGCAAAATTAAGAAATTCACTTCAGTGTTTCTTATCTCAACCCTCATAGATTCTTGGATACAGCTTTGCCTAATACACAATTTCTATCACAAGGGTTTGCCTTCCCAGTTTTGGTAAGTTTGGTAAGCGTCATGCTTAGCGTAAAGAAGGATGTGGGGGTGGGAGCCTCTCAAGGTCGCCATGGCATGTATGAAGATATAGTAACACTTACCTTCACCTCCTTCAGCACCACCAGCATCAGCAGTCCTATTATTTGTACTAGATCCACTTGGTAGCTCACCATCTCCATCATCTTCATCAGGGATTTCCGAATTATCTCCTTCCAGTCTCCAAGAATCCGAAAAACCTATGACAAACAAAAAGATGGTAGAATTTGCTCGGTAGCAGCCTCATGGCATTGTCTGCCGGAATTACTTGATCGACTCATTGAGTTATCCTCATCTTCCGCCTCATCCGCCAAGTCCACTTTAATCTAGTACACGTAGCAAAAAAACAGAGTAAATACTTAAGCTGATCGAGAAACAGAAGCATTTATTTTTACACTATAAATATTAATATTTCACTTACCGTTGCATAACTGACTTTTTCGTCCTCGGCTGTGTGCATTGGTTCCGGCTCTTCCATACCACCGAGGGCATATCCCGTTGAGTGTAACCCAGCTGATGAGGTACCTGGTGACAGGGAGCCAAGGGGATCAAGCATAACCGTTTCACTGCCAGTGGGAACGGCGGATGAAGATTGGGTATCACGAATAGAGTCATATCCTATAAACTCATTTTGTTTCTGTACTGGTACAAATTGGGAGGAGAGTCGAGATGATTCATTCCTTGGTTTCTTGGCAGCAGGTGGGACCGAAGGTGAATGTGAGGAGGTGGAGGCAGTAGAAGGCATAGGGAAAGGCGGTCCTTGCTGATGTGAGATAAAGGAGCGAGTGACACGAGTATTCGATGAAGAAGTGGAGGTGGCTGTAGGAACGTTGACAGTAGCTGTAGCTGGAGGAATTGGTGTATTCTTAACCGGCACCTCCGGTAAAATGATAGTGTCAGATGTAATACTGTTATTTGCAGTTTCAACTTCGGCCAATCCTCGGATCTTTGAGTGCCTGAGCAACTGCCAGTAGAGAAGACAAGTCATCTTGGGAAATGTTAACCTCTCCACGGTACATGTACTGTACTAAGGCCTTCAGTTCCGTATACTTTACATCTTTCAAGAAGATAATTGGGTGTTTACTCGAATCCAGATTCAGAAGCTCCTAGAATCAAATAATAACACAATCATTTCATATTTAAAAATAGGTTCCGCATAATTAATACCAGAACACTGACCTGGAAGTAAGGACTACAAGCAGAAAGGATTATCTTATGAGCCCGGAGGTACTGCCCTTCGCAGGCAAGCGTAACATCCACCAGTGATTCACTCGATAACAGTGCATCAAACACAGACAGAACCGTTCCTTGATGGCTCGTCCAGCGGAGCCGGATTTGGCCAGTCATCTCGACGTATGCCTGACCCTAAAGGTAGAGTATACCTTCTAGTATTGGTTGTGTAATCTGCAGGAAAAAAATAGACAATGTTTTCAACTGAAAATGAATACTTCCGGTTTATTAACTACGGCACTTCGAAAGTGTTTATAAATCGGACAAGTTAAAATGTTTATCTTACCGGTGGGATCTAAATTGAACAAGTAAGTAGCCACTGTCAAGTCTGGATGGATACCCAATGTCCTGTAAAGAGTTTTTACCGTTGAATTGAAGCACCGTGCGTGCAGTTGACGTACCGAACAAAAGGAAAATGATGATGATGAATAAAGGGAAATAAAAAAATGAAATGAAGAGACGCGCAGAGAGAAACGGATGCGTGCCGGAAGAGGCGAATGGGGAAAATATTGAGAAAAATCAGAGAAACTCACGCTGTGAAGCTTGCCGACAGCGTCCAACCAAACAAGCCGAAAAGATTTCCCGTAATAAGCTAAAAAACTCAATCTATTGAACTCGATTACGGGAAAACTGATGACCCCGAATACGGACAGGGATATCTAAAAGAGTCCACGATGTATTTGCTTTTAAAATTTCCAGCCGTCAATCTAATCATGGGCTGGAGTGGAATGACCAAGTAAAGCTTAAACAGCGGGCTTTTTTAGCTGATGACTTTAAAAGGGTTCATTCGAAGTCGTTGCGCAAACGAGGCATGGCAATGCCTCATATGCGATACCTTACATGGCACTTCGATGCTAGATTTACACTATTTAGCACGTTCCGTTACACTACTCTATCCTTTCCCCCAAGGGGGAAGGAGGATCTTTTGATTTGATTTTTCATTTCGTTACCCTTGGTGAGAACATTGTTTCATTGCGCGTTTCGAAGTATTGAGTTGTTAAGCCGAAGCTGTCGGTCCGAGAGAAAAAAACACATGGAACCATGTGCTTTTTTCTCTCGTACCGACAACTTCGGCTTAACAACCCAATACTTGGCCATACTTTTATACAGGGTGTTCCAAGAGATTGTTTACTGGGTCCAAAGTCCAACTTTTTCAAAATTAAAAAACCCGACATTCCTAAAACTTTTTGAAACTGTTTCACTTCAAATAATTTAGCTTCGGCCATAGTGCATCGATTGCTGAAGTTGCTCTGCTAAAAAACCGATCAGAAATATTAGTTTTTTAATTTTGAAAAAGTTGGACTTTGGACCGGGTAAACAATTTCTTGGAACACCCTGTACTTTCCAACGGGCCACTGCTCCAACCTTTACTTGTCAACTCGCCCTATTGACTCGTGTTAGGTAATTACAACGGTAGTCTTAGTTAATTTAAATCAATTTCTTCATAACTGGTTTAACTTTCAAGCTGATTTTGAACCCACATGAACGCCAGCCCACGGGTTCATATTTACAGATGCCTTTGTGGAACGACATGAATCATTTATGGGAGGAGGTGATGCTTTACACACATGGGAATGTCTGGAAAGATAAAATGAAGTATCAAACATTACATAAAATAGATCTTCGCAAGTATGTCAGCAGTGTTTTTTTTTTTCGATTTTATGAAATGATTTTTCCATCATCGTTCTGTAATTGCCCAGTCGATAGACCGTGCGATGTCAATCGATTCTATAAAAACGATGAAAAACTTTCCGCTGTAGTTCATAGTCGTTCCAGACGCATGAACTATAACTTTATTTTTGCCAAGCTCTTTCCCCTTCCCAAACTGTTTTGATATGACCGACACGGGTTGTTTACACTTCTGAAAAGCCTGTGCGCTGATTTGGCGTCGGCCAACTTCACATGCTCAAGAGAAAGCGAGTGCCTGAAGAAAGTGGACAAAGCAACTGCAATGCAAAGCAAAAAGCAAGTTTGTAGGCTGAAAACCACTTTAAAATCGTTTCCACACTGTCCTATGATGCTGCAAGTGTTGAAAATGATGAAAGCTCACGAAATCAGGTTTGTGTTTTTTAATATTCATCTTTCCGCAGTATTTGCCC